>JACXSJ010002850.1:0-35331 GCA_014851325.1 Pentalonia nigronervosa
ATTAACAATACACTACAACTCTAATGATACAGGAGGAGATCAAGACACAAAATAACTAAGTACTGCACACACACACACTACAACGTGTTGAATTTACTAAAAACCGAAATGAACATTTTAAACTACTTTAACTTTTTTAAATCTTGAACTATATAAAAAGAACTAAAAACGTCATACATACGTACACAAAATGCCGCCAACGAATCGTCCGCAGAAATCAAAAAAAAAAAAAAAACGGATGATGGTGTTCTTGTCGTGGCGGGCGGTTGAGGAAAAGCAGCCGATAGGGTTCCGCTCGAAGTCTCATATAGGTATATAATAATATCATTCCATTACATAATATTATTATTATTGTACAATAATTATTTGGTTAATTTTTTTTTGTTTTGAATTTTTTTTTTTGAATTTTTTTTTAACGGGGACCGCTCTACAAAATATTTTAACAAGAAAAAAAATTACATTACGACGTCTTTTCTTTGAAAATCACTAACACCTAATAATAATTAAAATCTTATAAATAATGATTATTTCAATGTTTTTTTTTTTCATTAAAAAAAAAAAACCACAAACGTAATAGTAATAATAATAATAATAATAATAATAATAATAATAATAATAGTAATAATAATAATAATAATAATAATAATAATAAAACAACTACGAACAAATAATAATAATGATAATAAAGAACACCTTGTTTTTTTTTTTGTTTTTTGTTTTTTGAAAAGATGAAAAAGCCGTTTCGGTTTTTCTACATTCAACTGCATTTAAATAGTTCAGACTAAACCCAAGTGGTTGATGGCCGCCATGATATCGTTGACTTTGGTGTCCCATATGGAGTGGAGCAGCTTTTCAATAGCCACCGAAGTGTAGTCGGGCGGAGCGTGTTGTTGCTGTTGCAACTGTTGCAGGTGCTGATGATTTTGTTGCTGCTGTTGGAGCACGGCCGGCGGGGTGACGGCGACTGCGGACGAGGAGGTGCAAGTCACCGCAGTTGCGGCGGTGGCGGTAGCTGCCGGTAGGCGGCCACCGGCCCCGACCATTGTGGCCGGGACCGTGGCCGTATGTTATGGCCACTGTCGGGTGTAGTACACCGCGAGCGGCTTGACAAAGTGATAATCGATGGAAGTGCAGTGCGGGCAGGTGACTTTGCGGCTATAATCGCTGTAGAAGTTCAGGCGTTGGTGCGACAACATCAACGCTTTCTGACAACCGTTGCACTGTGTATACAACAATGACAGAAACAAAAATTTAGAAAACAATACTTAAATACTAATACACGTAGAGTGGCGGGGCAGGACTTTGAAGTGTTTCGTTGACTACATTTTTTTTGAGTATATATATATACTTGTCGAAAATGTTGTTCGGCTTGCGCGTTTGGATTTTTGAAAGCAATTTTAATTTATTATTTAAAAGCACTCGTAAAAGTATCGTGTTGGGTTAACGTGTACGCTTAACGCAATCACACGTCTGGGAAAAAAGAGGGTGGCGGAGACGTGCGCAATTTATTTTTCGACTTCAAAGGCCGTATTAAAATCCGTCCTACTTCGTATATAGACAGTAGACACGTTTGGCTTATATGCATTGTCATTTTGGTGACGCAAATTAATTAGCTGAACGGCGCAACGAGAGAATTATGAAAGTCTGCTTAATACTGCATAATTACTTTCACTACAAGCGACAACCAATCCGGCGTTTACCCCTTTTACCAATCCCCGACTGCTAACTCACCCATTATATACCCTTCAGCCGAATAAGGGTTGTTGTTTGTAACGAAAAGAGATCGCTCGGCCGAATTATACCTACTTAATACTGTACTGGGGCGTGGTCGTAATGACAGATTACAAACAATACTAAATACGCGAAAACCATTTTAGAATTTTATTTTTTTTTTTTTGGCCGATACATTAAAATCATATAAAATTAACATTGTGATTCATGTACACACCTTAAGCCGTTCGTTGCAACACGGCATGGCGGCGAACACGTCATACGCGTACATGGTACCCATAATGAGCGACGAACCGTCCCATTGGGTGGCGCAGAATCGGCAACACAGCTTCCGATCGGCGTCTTTGCCGTCCAGACATTTCATGCAAACCGCGTTCAGGAACAGAGCTCGTCCCTCATTTTTCACCTGTGGGAACAATATAAAAAAACGTACGGGCGTGAAACAAGCGATAAAAAAAAAATCAAAATTTATAAGTTGCATAAAAACATTTTACTAAAAGTCTGAGATCCACTGAACTACCCCATACTAAAGTATTACATAGCGGCGGCAGTCTGTCAAAAAAACTACCCCTGCGGCGTAGCTTCGGCAATATAATAATAAACGCCCTTTTCACGCACCACCGCCGCCGACATAAGTTCTTTATAATAATGATTTCTGAACTCGCTCGATTATTTTTGTACACGATTCTTATTCGTCTCCGAGTGTACTTTTTCTTTTGTGTGTGTGTGTTAAGCAATAAGTACACCATACACTTCTCAGCCGCCGGCGAAATCATTAAAAACATACCGACGGTAGAGATAAGCGTGACGGTAGCGTGGGGGTGGGACAAAAACCGGATGATTTCCTAAGGTTGTTTTCCTAAGAAACGCGCGGCGGCACGCACTGCGAAGCGGAAATATTGCGGCGTTTAATGGGAAATCCAAAATCGACATGCTCGGAGAAAATGGAGAAAAAAACTCCACCACCGTCGTCACTCTTTTACGAAAACCCATAGCAATGGCAGTGTGTATAGTAGGGGATCGCAACGAGAGAAGGTCCATTAGACAAATAACGAAAGCGATTTTCAATGTTTAAGGGGAAAACGAGGTTCGGTCTTCACTGTAATTACGCGATGACCAGGGATAGAAAACACACACACACTATACGCGCCGACAACGATAGTAAAGAAATCGGCTATACGGTTACACAGTATATTAAATGGATATATATATATATATATATATATATATATATATATATATATATACACAACATGGTAAAAAATTTAAAAAAAATATCACAAGCCATACAAACGACTTCTGGTCTGACGAAAAATAATAGACGAACGATAACCAAAATCATTTTGCGAAAAAAAAGTGAACGAACACACATAATCACGCGATTCGTTTACTCCTTGTTTTGATCGATGTTTTAACAGTAGGAAAAAGAAGTAGAACTATTATATTAATATGACTCTCGGCGGATTTCTCAATAATACCATATTGAGGCTAAATCATATACTAATATTATATAGAGCAGTTCAGAGAGTAATAGATTTGGATATAAACGGAAAAAAATCGTTCGAAAAAAAAACTGAAAGACGACCTGCTATTAACGTCATTACGAGACTACCGTTTCGGGCAAAGTATCACCATTAAAAAATTCCTTAAGAATCTTTTTGTCTGACCATCTATATACATCTCTCTCCCTCTTCCGCTTTCCTCTCCGGGTTGTCGTCGATAATTGATATTAACGAGGTGAACGCGTCCAAAATACGAAAATAATTTCTAGTGTGTTAGCCGCGTACAGTGGCCAACGGAATCGACGAAAACGTGCAGTAACAACGCGTCGTCGATGAAATGGATACGAAAATAAAACGACAACGTTACGGCGGCAGTGGTGGTGGCGGTACGAGGCGGAGAATAAGAATGTTCATTTTGAAATCGAAATCCGACCGGAGGAGCAGAGTGTGCAAACAACACTAACTAAACTCTGAGGGGAGGGGGTAGGTTTTAATTATAAACCTGGTAGATGTTTGCCTTTTACCTCGTGTTTACTCGTGTGGCAACCACAGAACACCTGCACACACACACACACACACACGCACGCACGCGCACAAAACCAACGAGTGGGTCCCCCCCCGCCGCTAACGGTGTAGTATTATATGGGAAGAATGACGGCTTCATTGTGCTCTCTCCTCTTTCTCTATATCACTCTCTTCGCCAACGTCTCTTCGTAAACACACCGAAAAAGACGTTTCAAAAAACGCCGAAAATCTTACACTTATACATGCACATATTTCTGCAACGACGGTTTTTGATATTATGTATAGAAAGACGAACTTTTTAATTGGAACGCGGGCGTTCGTCTTCTTTGCCGGTGCACGGCACCCCTTTGCTGAAACGAAACGAATACACCGACCACCATCACCACCACCAACACCAACAGCGAAGGTCGTCGTCGGCGGCGGCGGCGGCGGCGATGATGATGATGTGATGTCTCATTATTTGCGTTTAAAAAAGCCAACCGGAGCGTAATTAATTAGAAAAGCGAGCGGCTTAAAAAGAAACAGCCCTCGGAGTAAAAACTTGTTTGCTCAACACACACCACTTCCTATACTGCCGGGCACAAAGTCAAGATCACTGCTCGCAATCCGCGGGAGGGTAAAAAAACAATATTTTCGAATGCTCGCGTGTATACTACGGGAAACCGATAAACATTTACTTTATCCAACAAGAGTTTTTAGCGATACAAAAAATATATCTAAACTAAAGATGACTTGTATTAGTACAGCAGCGTCGTAGAAGCTTCAGAAATAAGTGACGGATCACCATTGTAATGTATAATACGACGCGTCGTCGAACACATATTGTCGTACGAGCTTAAAATATATGTGTGCAAGTAACTGAGAATATAATAATAATATATTATGTTGTTTTATGGCTTTTAGGGATTTGTATGCGCTGCATCGAACGAAAACACGACGCGCGAGGATTATCCCGGCGCGGCGCGCAGAAACGGTTACTTTTTAGTAGGAATTTTTTTTTGAAGACCCCGTGATGGTGGCGTTTGTGTTTATCGCCGTCCGGGGAGAGAAAATAGAAACTGTAGGGGTCAAACGTCTAGGCCATTCCACTCTCCACCCATTCAACGAGAGATTTACCGTGGTGAAAAGACCGCCGACGACTTAAGGGCGGAATCGGACAGCACACGAAGTGAAACCGTTGTGCACGCGCGTGAAATATGCTTTGACAAATATTAGCTCGTCGCCTCACGTGCATGTTTGCGAGTGTGTGTAAACATTCACGGAGCACGCACAAAAAAGGTCCTTTTTACGGTCAAACGATCACGCGAACACACACACACATGTTTATAAGTCTTCTTTTTATCGGTATTTTCGAGAGCAAAAAAAAAAAAAATACGCATAAGCTCGGGTATATTTTACACTGGAACATTTTTCGAGATTCCGTAGAGTATAAGACCAACAGCAACGAGGGTAAGAAATACATCGAAAAATATAAAAGTCTACCCAAAAGTTATCGACGAAATATAGTATCTTATTATACATAATAATTGACGTCGAATTTAAGGGCCGATTCACGGCAAAAATATATTGTTTAACTGTCGGAAATTCGGGGTTGACAACACCATCAGCATTCTCAGAATTGTATAACGCAAAAGCTTGACAATTTTATTATGAATTATAATCACCTCAACGGCATTTTTGTTATATTGCTTGGGGCTGAGGAAGAATGTTCCGTCCACCAGCGGATAACGGTCAAACACTAACATTACGTCCGAGCACAGGACGCAGTTGACTCGCGATTGGTTTTGAGCGGCCAACGACGATAAAATGAACGATCTGGTCTCGTCGTTTCCGTGGTTACCTTCGTCTTCGATCTGCAAAAGGTAAAAAATTATAAACGTTAATGCATCTCTATATACAGATTATAATACACTTTATGTGCGCGTTTATAGGGGACACAAGAAAGGAGTTCAACTGAGAGGAGTCTGCGGCCGTCAGGAAAAAAAGTTATTACGCCGATCTTATCCTCCCCCCACACACTACAGTGCGCTATATTATATATATATGTGTGTGTTATTAAATACGCTATACGTTAATCAAAATTGGTTTGGATTTCAATCAAGATGGATTGCATTCGTTCGGACGCGACTTTTTTTGTTTCCTTTTATCGTATGTGGCTAGCACGCGTCTGCTAGCTGCCGCATTTGAAACCCGGACGAGCAGCAGCAACGCTGCAACAATGCATCTCGGGCTCTCGGCATTCCATTGTGAAAAACTTTTCCCGGTGCGTAAACGTAGAGTTTTTTGATTAAACCGATTACTTTTACCTCTGACCTGCCGCACACCCGCCGCCACTACGAGGCGACCTACCGAATCGAATAAAAGCAGTCCATTACTCTTTGTCGATTTTTTTTTTTTTTTTTTGTTCCCTCTCCGAACGAGATTTTTCGCAAAGTATATTTGTTCAGGAGTCGACCGACCCGCCCCGCCCTGTCCAACACTAACACAGCGACGTGCGGCGCGCAATTAGTAGGCCAGTTAATGGACCCGACCGGAGAGAGGGCGCGAGAGCAGTGCGTATAAACTATAAATGGAAAAATAGATTACCAGTGGCAGACCTATTATTGCACACTCACACACGCAGCGTACCCATACATATAAGTGTAAACGACGGGTTTACATGGGTCGCTTTCAGACGTTTTTCCCGCGCAGTGACGGGGAATATATATATATCAAAACTTTTATATACACTTTCGAATTAAAAAGCTTTCGTAACCTCACTGTGTTGTACATATAAAAGAGAATGCGGATGACGAGACTATATTTATTGAAACGTCCATCGAAACACGATAAAAGAGATTAAACTTTAGAAACTAATATTTACTCTTTTATAAATATATATGTTATAGGTATATTGTGATAGCTACGGTCGTATTTATTAGATTAACAGGGAACATACCAATATCTTTTATTGAGAGACAAAGAATGCACAAAACAACGACAGTTAGAAAATGAAGAAGCGCGGAGAAGTAATTTTTTAGTAGATACAGTCGGTTACGGATATATTAAACGAAGTACAGGTTTATGAATACACCGTAACAAAACGTTTTCGTAAATTGCATCACGAGTGGCGTAGGCGGCGTTTTGCATCACGGTAATCGTTGCCAATTACTGCGGGTGCAGGCTCGGCGTTTATTTTGTCGCCTCATATGTATGTAAAAACGGCGTCGAAAATAAAACACTTTTGACGCGTGAAAATAAGGAGGAAAACGATATTACCCCGGGACGACTACGTCGTTCTCGATATTAAACTCCGGAGTTGTTTATTTTACAACCGTTTTCGTATATACATCTACAGAGAGAGAAGCAAATATGAGGTGTGGCGGCGGTCCAATTTCATAACTGCAGGCGAGGAGCATACACGACGAAGTGAAAACGAGTGCAACTCTTTAAAAGACGCTAATAAACAACGCCGTCGTCTATTGCACCCGGAGACCCATAAACATGAGTTTCCGACGCCACCCCCGTATTCGAGCTATTATTGCCGAAGAATTCTTCTTATTCACCTCCTGTTCTTAGATTACATTCTCTCGATTCTATTATTATTAACTTGGCGGCGGCTATGCCTTACTTGTTCGCGTATATAACACCGATGGGAATACACAATTTTTCGGATATTGGATTAACAACATTATATATACGTATCTATCCTCTAAAATACACGCGAGACCGGCGCGTCACGACCTGGAATGGAAACGATAGACAAAAAATTCGCATCATCTGCACTTCTTATACTTGATTTATATATACATGCCGAGTCCCGTACAGGCAATATATGAAAGTCATATACGCGTATAAAAACGAGAAAACCCGGTCGCAAATCGACCGAAAAACGAACGCATCACAATGAATGCAGAACTATGTCGACGATTAATACTCAAAAAATTCGTGCTTCTCGACCGCCTTCTTAACGAACCCGTATTGTTACCTCGGTAGCGGCACACACAATGCACCGAAATCGAGAGGAAAGAGCACGGAAAACGCAAAATATCTCCGGACCAATTTTCCGCCAGTGGGAAAAATAACCGTTATTTTATCATATAGTCTGTCGCTTCGTATGGGGTTAGGGGATTGTGTCGCGCAGTGATCCGTCGTGCGCGTGACCACACACGAATGAGCGAACGCTCGTCGGTTGGTTTGTTTTCGATGAATATAAAAGAATGGCGAAAGTTAATTAAAACGCTATACACTAAAAGGGAATTAAACCCTTTCACATCCTCTCTTCCCTCATATCGAAACCACTCGAAACTTGTATATAGGTGCATAACACTCATCTCCAATTTAAATCCGTATATCATGTATATGTATATGGATATTGTGCACCACTTAGTACACATCATCCGCATATATATATATTTAAGTACGACGACGTGGACGAGGTGGCGTATATGCACACGGCGCGTATATATACATTCAATTTGTAGATTGAAAGTTTAAGCACGCTAGCGATCGCGTGTTGACTTTAAACTTTGCCATAGTGTTGTTTGCCAAACCATTTTATTAAATACGAGTTTGTGCGCAAATTTTCCCGGCGAGATGAGACGACTTGAGTGCACCCCGACGACGACGACAACGACGTATGATGGGTTATGATGATGATACGGCGGCGGCAAAAGCTATACAGTCGAAAACCTTCGATTTCCACAAACAACGATACGCTGAAGCCCGTTATTACCCATTACGTATATTAAAATCTAATACGTTAATGTACGACGCCAACCGAGCGATCATGGATTTTGCAGTAATCCGACAGCAGTATATATGAGGCGATCCCTCGACGGACTGCGAGTTTGTGTGAGTGTGTGCAAGTATATATTTGTGTGTGTGTGTGTGTATAATATGAACACTAATTTGACAGGCGAAAATTTATTCATTCGAACATCGTGCGCGCATATACATTTACAACAAAGCGACGTCAAATTATTACCCGACGGGCACGAGGCGGGGCAAAGGGAAATTATTCATGTGCTGACCGAAACTCCCTCCACGCCGGCGACGGCCGACCTGCCTTTGGAGTATTATGAATTTTGATCTGTTTCGTTTCTCCGTTTTTTTTTTTGCCCCATCTGTATGTTCTCCCTCTCTCGACCACACGTCGCTTCTGATGTACATTTAAACTGCGCGCTAAATCAACCTTTCGGCCACCTCCGTCATTTGTTGTACATGGCATGGTCATTTAAATTGCAAAATGGCTTTTTCAACCTTTTTACTAGAGAACAAAAAAAAATTGCAGTGCGTACACGGTGTAATTTATTTTTAAAAAGCGAACACAAAAAAGTGCAGTATACGCCTCTGTAGTTAACCAGCACACGTTTGAAATTTTAGACAGTCCGAGTGGAGTGCGTGCGGATGGTAATAATAAATATTATTAAATCATCAAATATCAATACGACCGCGCACACTTTAGTTTAGTATATATATATTTTTTTTTCTACACGCGTACGTAATTTTAGAGTACAATTTTTCAAAACGAAACTTTACACGCCCCTTTGACGTTTACACCTGCAGAAGCACGTCGAGTTTCAAATTAAATCCGAAACTTTAATTGCAAAGTTATAGTAGTAGAGTATATATAGCGGTACTCGATAAATGTGCAGTATACGTCATTAAACCGGTGGAAATCTCAAATTATTAATGGCCTATACACGGCGTCCGTATAATATATCTAGCCACCGATAGAGAGGCAAAATCCAGAGCACTTTGGACGACGTTTAATATATTATATATTGTATATATATAAACGTTCATAAAAACCGTTTGCAGTGCCGTTCTCTAAACCGTACAGTAAATCAACCTAGTTGGTGCCCGGTAATCCCTTCTTCTTTTTACACATACACCCCCGCCATAGCCATTAATACACGTATAAGAAAAACGGTTTTTCTAATCCGGAAAATAAGCAAAAATCGGTCACAAATTACCGATCGTAAATACACGCAGAAGAGGGGGAAAATTGGAAAGGAGAAAAAAAGTTTAACTGCGTTTTTATCGGGCCGGTCGGTTTTATCGCGTACCGACACACACAACCAGCAGGAGAACGCCACTGAAACGGATATACAATATATATAGTAGCACAGTAGGAGCTGAGGGCCGGCGAGTAGAAGAAAAGAGTAAATAAAAATCCCGAAAAACGCATAAAAATCCCAAAAACCGAATCTCGTGTACACGGCGCGGTTGCCTCCCGTGTAAAGTGGGCAGTTGGGAGACATGTGGGGAAGTAAAGGGTGGGCACTTAAGAGAATGACCCTTTATGGCAATAATATGTGCCATTGTGCAGCGTTAGTCGAATATATATATTTAGTTTATGTCTCCTGTCCAGTGCGTATTTTACGAGCTCTACACCAATGACGTGTATACGTAACTCTCTCTCGGCCCAAAGCTTTCAATTTCTGCAAAAGCCTTAATCCCGGAAATAGGAAATAGGACGACGACGACAACGACAAATGACTGTCGAGACTCGAGAGTATAATACATGTATATGTGTAAATAAATCCGAAATATTTAAACAACAATTTTTGCAAAAACCATAGTCGAAAAAACACTCTGACAGCATATTGTTGCTGTGGTGTTTGTCGGATTAAAATAAACAATATATTTTATTTTATTCTCGAGCGGAAAACGTTCAATTGGAGACAATCAGCGGTGCCGGCGGCGGACGGAGAAGACGAAAACCTTATTATCGGCCGCGTGCCCGTTCTCTCGTCTCGTGAATTTCGGTTGTCGAATCAATTAAACGTTATTAAACGTAATTAATGGGCAACATACGGAATTGATTGTGCGCGCGGGGGAACGACGGCGGCTGACCTCCGTGAAACGCGGCCACTAAACGAAATTTGTCTGTCGTAATTGACGTGATAATAACAATGACTGCGACGACAGCGATTTGATTTTATCGATTGAATGGTACTCGTGAGAACATATTTTTTTGTTCTAATATTACCATTAAATTTAAATTTTGAAAAACGTAAGCGTCTATAAATTTACTTGGTTTTTAGCGAAACGTCTTTGTCATCGTGTCAAACGGTTGGCATCATACGGCGCGCCGGAAAACACGAAGACGACGATGACGAAATGAAAGGGATGAAAAGAATTTTATTACTAACCCACAGAGCTGCGGGAGACAAAGAGAGCTATAAAGGGATTATAAATTAAATCAGTACTGTACAGGTACTACTGGCCGGAATAAAATGCGATTGTCGAATGCCGAACGCGACTTCAAAAGAATTGGTCGAATTTGCGTTTAAATTTACAAAGTGGAAATGTAGGGAAGCTTTTCCATTTGCAGATACACGCCCCGCCCTTCAGCACAACGACATGAGACGAACGCTCAAAATTATTTCTAAATCGAATTATCAACCCCGTTGCACATTCCTCTTTCTCTTTTCCGAAAACACTCGACGACGGCGGGTGATCTGCTTATAAAACACTTTACCGGTAAATAATGAAAGACGCGTACCTGCAGCAACAGATAACAACCCTCGAATTGTTTTCCAGTGAAAAAAATACTAAATTAAAAAACGGTTCTCTTTTCAAAAGACGGCGAATTTCGAATAAAGTTACCCCTTTTCTGATACAAATTTAATAACGATAAATAAAATAGGTATATTGTATAATAATATCTACACATAAAATATTGAAATAAAAGTGGAGGGAAATACCTAGTTTTGAGTGCCACGGACACGCAGTCCGACCGTTATCAGACTTTCATAACTTTCAAACTCGGTAAAATATAAATATATAACAATAATAACATCTATAACCGATAAAAAGTGGCGTGGAAGCGAAAAACCGAATCGGAAACGCCGTCAAAAACGATGACACGGGTCGTTAGTTCGAACAATGTTTCGCCGTAGAATCAGCCAGCCAAACCTCTTCATATTATTTTTCTCCTCCTCCGCCGCCACGTAATCTTGTACGCAATATCAATATATATATATATACACGCGTTTAACGTATACATATACAGTACACACTCATATATTCCGTATAAATATTTCGGCGAGACGGAAAGTAATAATATATAACCAGAGATGAGGCGCGCGCGAGCTTGGATTTAGCGGTTCATTCGGCACGAATATTGGCAGGGCCCGAAATCTGGTATAAAGCCTTGTTGCATACACATCGTATTCTCGCACGCCGCGCAAAGAAGTTATTACGTACGTAATATTTTTCCCCCCAGTAAATATACATATACATATATATATATATACACGAAGAAAAAGCATCAAATTTGTTTCACCCGGCCAGTTTTTATTCGATATACACCGCTGCCGCTTCCACCTCTCCCGCGCCGAAACTCGGAATATCTCATATTATCTAGTAAAATATACAGACACGGACTTATATAATCGAGAGCAATACACGGAATGGTGCGGAGGGTGCGGATAGGCGGAAAAAAATATTAAATCACTCGTGCGGCCCGAGTTTGCCGTCGAGGAGCACAAACATATTCTCTCGCCCGAAAATACGAAACGAACATTATAATATTATGGTATAATCGGCTTGAAGATGTATTTGGCGTCGGTGTCGTCGTAGTGGCAATATTTGTATGCGTATGTACAGTAAAAAACGATAACATTTGCATATAAACATCCCAAACGCGATCTTGAAACCATAAATATTATCTGACCGTAGTACCGCACAGTTGTCTCCTTTTCGCCTGACCTCGTTTTTTCATAAGACGTGCCGATAAAAACGAATCAGTACGCCTCGCCGTTTAACCGATTGGATATTTTGTTAGGTTCATGAGTAAACATGTGTGACAAAAAGCGCCATCGTCTCAAAACGGAAAGCCGAAACGAACACAACGCATAAAAAACACCCATAAAGCGGGTGGAATTTCGAATTGGAGAAAAAAATTTTCCGAAAACGAAGACGAAACTCTCCCCCAACTTTATTTCTTGGCCGTAAAAACTCAACGTTAAGTGATTTTACGCGTAATCCAAAACTACTTCCATCGACTACGACGACATGAAAGATAAGCGAAATACCCACCTAGCAAAAACTGTTCGCACAACGCGCCCCTAAAACGTATCCATATAGAATTTCTTATCTCCAAATCGGATCATCTGAATTTTGAAACGAGACGACGGCGTCGGACCCAATATTCACTCGTACACTATTACATTTGGCGTACGGGTTTGGGAGGTTGTAGTTGAATATTTTTCACATATTTTAGTTGGTAATAAATATATAGGTATTTAATAACTCATGTACTTTTGTGTCAAAAATATATAACATCTTGAGAGTTATAATACGGCAGGATTATTATATCATATATCATAATAAGATCCGTGTAACCTTATTTTTATAACATATATATCGTCAAAAAAAAAAAAAAGTGTAAAAACTTCAGCAATCCTTTCATCGCGATACATCCCTCACGCCCACGGTATAGCAGCGTCTATCTCTATCTTTTTCGCAGTTAGAATACTATATGCGATACACGAGCACAATTGTCGTACCACGACGGGGTTAGAACCACCCTTATCCATGGGTGACGAGAGCCCTGTCAGGAGGGAAAAGAAAACGGTATGGTGAAAACCGCAAAAGCTTGTTAGGAGCTTAAAAAATAATATAAAATAAAAATCGGTCGGAAGTCCCATTGTCAAACCTAAACGCGTGTCCCGTGCAGGCTGCTGATGCTGCTGCGCTACTCTCTTCCACTGATTGTCGTCGTCGTAGTCGTAGTCGGATTTTTTTTTTGTATACATATTTTTTTTTAGTTTGTTACCGTTTTCGGGCGAAGAGACACCACCACCCCCACCCGCCGATCAATCTCCTCTCGTATATATGGTTCGCGGTCGACAATCAGCCGGCAAACACGGGCATGACAAAAAAATAAATACCATATCACATATATATTTATATATAGATATATACAATAAAAATAAACCACCCGCGGTGAACAAATCAAACAACCAACCGGGATTGATATTCTGTCAGTTACACGTACTCCGGCAGTGAGTGTGTATACAACGAAAATAATAATAATAACACACATACGATGACGACGACGACGACGACGACAACGACGAACGAGTGTGTTTTTTATTATCTGACTTAGTGCCTCTCACCGCCCACCCACTCATCCGACCATCCGTCGTAGGTTCTACGCTAACGCGGAGTGTCGCAGACGTTTCAGGTGAATTTCAATAGCTTATCTTCTCCCGTACATGCATGTGTGTACATATTATACTATAAGTGCGGCGCGACGGGTCTTTGAAGGTTTTAGAAGACGAAAAAACCAACAAAACTATTGTACTGTACTGTTACATGTGCGAGCGTATATAATCCGTCATACATACGAAAAGAAAGACGTTGGAAGGAAAGCGCTCAAACAAAAGGTACTCGATATAACATCGAAACGGCATCCGGTCTCTCGTTGTCTCGAAAACGGAAGTCTGTAGAAAATGCGACTGCTGCTGATATATATGTATATCAAAAAAAAAAAAAATTAAAAAACCTACTGCACCACACACAATACAAACGGGCGACGGCTACATACCGAATTGTGTTAATATAATATATTAATATTTTTCATCGAATTTATTATAAAATCTGTTGGGAAGGATGACGAAGTCGTGGACTCAACCAATAACTATAATAAACACCGAATAAAAATATCCTGCCTCGGAACGATCGTTTTATTATTGCAACAACAAGACGCGTCGGGTGGGCAGTAAGAAACACAATCGTGAGAATTTCTTATTATATTTACGGCTGACTAGAGCGAATTTTATAACACGCGCGCGCGCTTGTTTTCAGAGTTGAATTTCGAAAAATATGATTTTTACGAAATAAACAACGCGATAATGATATAATATAATAAAAACAACGGTATATTAACGGAAAAAAACTGCAGACGACTCATTTAGTGAATACTTATAGCCGTGCACAGTTGAGACACTGTTTTCTATTATTAAATTACCGTGCAAAATGACGATTATTTCCAAAACGATGCCCCGGAGAGTGCACCGGAGGCGGAAAAAAATATAAAGATATTGAAAACGGGGGGAAAAAACGTACCGGAGTGTCAGTTCGTTTGCCTATACAGCCCGGCACCTGCGAAGTCGTGAATGACGCGCAAACGATGGTAAGGGAGTGTTAGAAAGTACAAGTTTATGAAGTTTCACGACGATTTGGCGGTACCAGGTACGTTCTCACCACGAAAAAAGTGTTTTTCTCCCAACGGCCGTCGGGGAATAATAGCGCGTTATCGACATTATTTACACGCGTTTCATTATTATTATTTTTCTTTCGCGAAAAGCATCTGGCAGGAGCATAATTTAATTGCGTGGTAATTCTATCAACGCCGCAGAGGGTCATACACACTATAAGATGATTTCCGTCCCAAAACCCATTTTCGTTCGCGCCATACACCGTCGTTCCTCCTTATCTCTCAAGCAGAGTTCGTTTTTTATTCTTCCTCCTTTTATTTTTTCGACGTTTATCGTGCGCACTAGTTATTATTATATACTGTACATATATATATATATACATGTTTATGTGTGTATAATACAGGTGGACCCCTCGCGGCCGACAACTTCTATTATTATTATTTTTTATTATTATTATAACGACGACGACATTATTATATTATTTACTTTTATTACGAAATACCATTATTCGACAATGTAATGAAAACGCGAACGAAAGCAAAACGCTGCGAGTGTACACGAAACGCGCGACCGCGAATAAAGACCACGCGTTTTTATCGACAATTTTCACTCCGCCTGACGACGACGCCACTCGTCGTAAAATCATCTTTTTTGCAGATAAGGGTAGAAAACCTGATCTCCATAAACAAAATAATAATAATAATAATACATGTACCAAGGCGAACAAGTGTAAAGACACACACGGTACACACTACAACAAGCGGTCGCCGTCAATAATTCGTATGATAATTTTTCTATTGGCGATTCATATTATTATCTTGGAACCCGCCTTCGCTGCCGTTATCGTAAATAAACGACGATAACGCCTCCTCGTATTCACCCGTGTTATGCATATAGACTATAGACGATTACGATATTTTGTAGAGGATTTACGAGATCTGGCGGCGTAGAAACAAGTATTTATATGTTATTACATTATTATAAAATCTTCCCCGACGCACAAGTTTCACAACTTGCATGAAAATCGCAAGCAATCATAATCTAATAACGAGTGGGCGGTAATCTCTAAGAAATCGGGGAGGAGGTTCAACAGAATAATATAATATAACCGTACGCGTTTAATTAATTTTAAAAACGTTCTCAAGATCGGAAATATGTATAATAGGACACCGCTGTTCGATTTTAGATTGATTTCAAATATCTGCCCGACGCACGCTGATAAAACAAATTATGCGTATACCAACATACGTGATACCCTTGTCCTACATCGGCGAGCGGTCGGACAAAGGAGAAAAAAAGTTCGACGACGCATCGACTACCCTCGCAAATGCGCATACGCGCCAACGTCGAGGATGAGTTGATTTTCGTGAAAAATTGCGACGTACACAGTTTTGCCGACCGCAGTCACACGGTGGCGAGTGTGGACTCCTCATCGGGAGCGTCGTGGAATTCGTGACACACCGCAATCTCAAAAAAAAAAAAAAAAAAAATGAGATTGGAAAAAGAATTCGTCCTTAGCCGTACACGCGCGCAATATAAGGTGACGAAATTGGCACGAGCTGCATTTTGCTGCAAGTCGTAACAGTGGTAGTAATAGACAGAGGAGTAAAAATAGCTCCCGAGAAAAATAAATACATATATTGTGTGCGTGTAGAGAAAAAAAAACGGACTCCACTTTCTCCGAGGCCGGGTGGTACAGTGCACCACTCAGAAGATTTTTTTTTTTTGTTCTTAATTTATTTATGCCAATAGGAGCCGTGGTTTTGCCCTTTGCCGTCCTCGCGCCAAGGTCAGTGAATTTCTCGGAACGCGCATCCCATTACATACAAGTACCCTATGAGATCATATAGGCACTGCAGCAATTATGCACTTTTCCGCTCCAGTTTCCTGCAGAATTGACGACTACACAATCGTCCAAATCGTGTTGACCAAAAACGTTGTTAAATATATTTATATAAAAATTATAGCCACATAAACGATCGACTATACAATCAACGTGTTTTCCTATTCGTGTAGCCCCCACGCCAATTAATTCGAAATAAAAAATCACCCCGTATTAATATATATACGAAAAAACTGTTTTTTTCTTCTTGCATTATACGCAGTTGACACAAATGTGCAATTTCCGAGAGAGGACAAATTACAATGACTGCAGCGTTTTTTTTTTTTTTTTAAATTTAAATATTACATTTATATGCCATAAATAGGTCTTCTTTTGTAAGCGTTTCTTTTAACCGCAAGACGGTGAGATTATGTGCTGCCGACGAAGTTGTTTTCTTTTTCAAATGTATCCCAATGACTCAATAATATTCGATTTACGTCGTAAATTATAATATTATAATTTATTAGACGCGAGTGACGACACAGGAATATTTGTGCACCGGGAAAATCGCTAAAACAACCACCCGATATTGATGACGAGTTAATTTATCGACTTTTATCACCACCACTAACATAATTAAAAAATATAATAAACATAATTTCAAACATAATTACGTTGTTAGAAAATAATGAGAAATCGCAATTTGAACTGATGTTTTGACAGCAAATTTCAGATGAGAGCATTAATACGAGAAAATAAACGATACAAGCACATATGTTTAGTTATTCATTAAAATACAAGTATGTTTATTTTAATATTTTCATACGAATAGCATTTTAATCGTACCAAAAATTATTTTTCATCGGCAATTAGCATATATTATATTTCATCAAAATACCAATACTTCCATCAGATGGCCAGGCGTAGTTTTACTTTCTATTTTTCGGCAAGTATAATATATAATTTATTATTATCAAGGTATATAAAATGTGTATATATATATACCTTTTATATCGAATACCATCCCGAAAAGCGAACACTATTGCGTATGATAAAAGATAAATACGAACACAAATCTCTCGATTACACGACGCATAATCGAAAATTAGAATACGAGTGTCAGATTAAGGATAAAAAAAAAATTCGATCGACTGCACAGAAAAATTCGGGTTTTAACGAGTTTTGGCACAATATAACAAAAAAAAACCCCGACGGCGGATGATAAAAATCGGATTTCGTCATTATTTTATACAATATATATAGTCCATGGTGCGTCGAAGTGAGTTGAGGAGAATAAGATTATCCTTTTTGCGCGACAGTTGCATGGGGATGAAACGCAATCGGGGTGAATGAATAAAGAAAAAACGTATAAAATGGAGCGGATTATTAAAACTTATTTTAACGAACACGTAAACACCTGATATATACATAATTCCGGGCGTGAAAAAAGTCACTTCCGGCGACCCGAAAAAATTTTAATACATGCCGCCTGCCTTATATAAAACGTATTACTTATTATTTTAATGTTCGTGTCGCAACCGACGTGGTCGCTTGCACTTGCAGCTGTCCTCCCATTACGAAATCGCCAGATGGCCCAGTCGGAATTTTTTTTTCTTTCTTTCCGTTGATACTTGCGTTTACGTACGGCGATTTAAATAAACAAACGACGAACGCACGCAGCACGACACCGTCGTATAAATGATACGAATTATTGGCGTCAAATATTGAGCGAGAGAACAAAAAAGTAATGAAAGAGCAACGTCATGTACAGGGACTTGACGAAGTTTGCTGATGTGTCGAAGAGGTCGAGGCAGAGAATTGGAACGGAAATCGTTTTTTTCAATCGTGAAACGACAAAGCATCATCTTTGTGCGGGGACACGCTGTATAATTTATATACAAGTCGTCGATATTATATGTAAATTATAAATATGTGGTCAATGAGAAATATAATATAAATCGAGGAAAAGTATAAAGTATAAACATAGACTCATGAGTAATACACGTGTGCTCGGCGGCGAAACAGTGTTGCTTACAAAAGACGAACGACCAGTTTTATCTTAATTTTAATTTTCACTGCAACAACGGTCATCGTTTGTTGTGTGTGACGAGATTACAATGTTTATATTTTTATATAAATTATTAAAAGAATGTCACTATATTATAATATTTATAACATAGTTGAGTATCCTGATGATTATCAAGGAAAAAAATGTTCACAAAAAGAGTTAGTAAAGTAAAATCTTCAATAGAAATTCTATGTTGTTGTATTTAATCAAACTAATCATTTTTTAGCACCTGTATTATTCAAATATTACCATTTTAAATAAATTCTTATTTTTACGGATTTTTATAGTCTAGACTGTGTGGTATAAAATAATAATGAACAACAAAAATATGTATGTATTTGTTAGATAAAAAAGAAACCACGACTGCAGAATTTAAAATAGCAGTATACCGGCGCATCACACGAATAGTTATTGATAAACCTATTATTGCCAATTGCCATCATAGTAGTATTCAACGCATAGTCACCTCAATGAATACAATTTAATTTAATTTAAAAAAAAATCACGACAATTAGATAATACTTAAGTTATAATTATTAAAAAAAATTCAAAGTACATACAGATTTTGGTTTTTGAGTAAGAAAACCATCGGGTCAATTTGTTTTTACTGTTATCACTTAAACGATTTCTTTAATATTTAAGACACCTGTAAAAATGTCATACGCACCACTGCCACTGCAAACACGAACGCCGTTGTGCAATTACGTCACAGAAAAAGTCAAACTCAATACTCTGCTAGTTTCGCTATTCGACTGGTGCCATGTGCGTGAAGTATATTATAACGGGCATTGATTAATAATTCGACAGCGCAAGTGTTGTAACGACGAAGTGTATACTATTATATAGTATTATACACCACGTTATTATTAAATTGATATTTGTAACATAACCCAATAACACAGTGTCTCACAACTACAAGACCTACAGTTACCTACATGTTTATTATTATTATTCATAGAAACGGCCGCAATGTCGTTTTTCAAAATAGTCCTTGAAAATCCTATCGTCCGATTACAATTACACCGTGGTGTCAAAAAGGACGACGACCGAGAACAACAAATCCAACGTTTGTTCGAACAAAACTACTATATTGATATGGCAACAAATTGGTTTTCACTTTTACGCGAACCCCGCAGGCGGTATTATATTGTTAACAGTTATTATTTATTTTTATTTATCATAATATTCCTTGCTGCAGTACCTACACACTTTCAGGTGGTGGCGTGTGTACTGGGCATTATTATTGGATTGCGATATTTTTTACGCGAGCACTTATATCCCATTGAGAATTTACATTATTATTTTTCATCCACAGTGTGATAAAAACAAACGATTATATACATATTATATATCACACCCATTATCCTCCATCATAATAACAACGAGCGTCTCTCGAACACTATAAATCGCCTAATTTACGGTAAAACTAGCGGATATTAAAAATATAAGAGAAAAAAGTTGTAACCGTAAAGAATATTATCGATCCCGACATATTGCAATTTCAAAGAAATTTCAAATCGTATTAAAATAATTTCAAAATGATATGTTCCATACAAACACCCCACGTACCATTAAAAAGTATGCAATGAATATACGAAAAACCGTTACCGTTTACGATAGCTGTACTATATGACAGACGTTCGCCATTTTTATGCGACAATGTGTATTATAGAGAATTTAAATCGATTTCGGACAACACTAAAATGAAATAGGTATCCAAAAAAGGCAGGAGAGTCGATTTGAAGTTGTTTTAAAGAATATACTATTATCGTCACTATATATACTGTTAAAGTGAGCGGAACAACAAAGAGACTCGCGGGATTTACAGCGATGATTCGCATGCAGATTTGACGACGGTCGTTACCGAATTATTGTTTTAATCTTCCGCGGCAAACAATTGGCTTAATGTATAGCAGTGACAAAAGGGGAAAAAGGAAGAAGAAACAGAAAATAATATAATAACGAAATTAAAAGAACGACAAAAAAATATAAATATAAGAAAATAATCGAATCCGCGAGAAGAGTGTATAATAACCGTGAGGGGAACGAGGAGGTGGTGCTCGGTTAATTTTTATGATTTGGGATAATATCGTCTTAGCGTCTGGAATTAAAAAACGCTGCCTTATACAATTAAACCGGCCCCTCGATTGGCGGGACCCACAAACCCCTTCAAAGGAAAAAACATCCGCCGCCGACGTCGTAAAACCCCAAAAAGTTAAAACGACGAAGCAACAATTAAGCTTTTGATGAGACGGCGGCGGCGACTTAACGACCGTGAACGTCTCTGCCAGCTCAGCTTTTCGGCCATTGTAATTAAAGAAAAACGGTTCAAATTATCACATTCCACCGACGCGACAAACGGTTCGAGAAATTTGTCCATAAAATCTTTTGTTATACTCCTACAGCAATCGTATTCATCGTCATAGCACTATTATAGGACAGAGTGAGAGACGTTAATAACACGAAACTTCCAAGTACGACAGTACACATTATTATTATTTATTATTATTATCATTATAATCTGCTGTTATTTTAATACGGAAAAAGTCTTATTTGCGTTTGCCCGCTCTCGCAATTCTTATAAATTTCGAAAAAAAAAATTAACGCCCCAGTACGAACGGAATGATTATTAATGACTCGTGTCATAACACGACACGGAAATATCTCGGACTCAACTGCAGTATAGGACTGAATTGCTTATGTAGTTATGTGTTTAAAATTAATTTCGGTACACAAAAAGTATTCGTACACGCCGGTCAGAGTTCTAATTTACTGAATTTGACTAGGGGTTCTCCGAAAAATAAAATGTCATTCTGTTACAAAGTAGGTTAGATTATAGGTACATTAAAATAAATTATAGCACAGTTTCGTGTATAGATAAATAAATTATCAGGAATGTTCAGGGACACATACGACGTTATCGTAAATCACGTCGCGGTCTGCGGAGATCGGAGAAAATCACTTGGACCGGGCACAGAATTTCTGGTATTTGTCAATCTCTGTGAGAAGCGTTAAGAAAAAAAAATTCGTCGCAAAAAAAGACTATTCGTCGTTTCTGTAATTGAACAACTTTTTTCTTATTTATTAATTTCTAAAACCGAATCTCGGTCACAGTTGGTTTATTGTGACTATCGCGCGACTCAAGGTTATAATATATTATACTCGCACACTAAGTATACATCGTTAGTATACTATGTGATTTATAAATCATGCACGTGGTGTCTAGTTAGTGTCTATACACCGTCGACATCACACCAGGCCACACCACTGGTGTACTCGTTGATTGTTCATCACACACGCGAACGGAAATAAAAGAAGGTTGGAAAATATAATATTAGAAACGACGAAGTACCGCCTCATTTTAATCGGACATATTAATATGCAGCCAATACGGCAACGCACAAATCACACACAATAAATACACAGAGTGGTCCCTTAATCTTATATACTATAGGAAATAGACAAAGTATTTTTAAAGTGTTTTATTACATTTAAATAATATGTATTAAGTCTTACGATCAAAAAATAAAAATGATTTTAAGAGTAAATTTAAAATTTAAAGATATTGCTTGGTCGATAATAAATGAATCACTCTGTATATGTAAGTACGTTAAATAACACAAGGAGACGCAATAATACACGAAGCGCGCCGTTTGAGTATTTCATTCCGGTATCGTAAGAATTAATGCTAAACATTTTAATACCAAAATATTGCCGAACGCAATATCCGACGCATTGGTAAACATTACGTGAACAAATGACGACGCGTACTCGATATGTGTATAACGAGGAAACGCAATTTGCATTGTTATAACGCAATCGTTTATTTTTCAGCGACATAAAAACGTGTATTGGATTAATATTAAGGTGTGAGTTAGTTATTGTTATAACGAAACAATATTGACTGATTGCAAGGTGTCTCCTACACAAGTTCGTTATTTTTATTAAAAAATTAATGATTAATACTGTCTGGTATGTAAAAGCAAAAGGATTGTAAAAAATAGAAATGAACGAATGAAATGTGATCAAATCAAACCAATGGATACACTACCACTTATAAGTCAAAACAACAACTTAAAACTAATTTACCAACTAAAAAAACGTTTTAGCCGATTCTCTCGTTGACGCAACTTGCACCGAAATCGAAATGGTCGAGAGACTTTTCACACGATCAATCAAACACCCAAAACGAATGTCATCATCATCGTCACCACCGTCCTTCGAATAAAAACAAAATTAGTGACGAAACGTACTTAACACCACCACGACCGCCGCCGCTAAACAGAGAAGTGATTTAATATTGGCATTTTTTTTTTCGAGTCACTTGGTTGGCATGTGTTAAGAGAAGAAAGAAAGAAGCAAGCCGTGAGAACGAATGATACATGATAATATATCGCACGCACATGGCCCGGCATCGCGTTTAAATTAAACTCCGCCGTCGCGCCAAAGAATCGAAATAGTCGTGAACGTGAAGAGAGGGGGGTCAAGAAGTAGCTTTTGACGAATTTTCTTCGCCTTTTTCCTCCTGCAACGACGACAATAATAATAATAATAATAATAATAGTAATAGTAATAATAATAATAATAATAATAGTAATAGTAATAATAATAATAATAATAATAACAACACGCACGTCTCGCTGTGTCCCTCGATCTGCGTCTTTCCGTCAAAAATAATAAAATCTCCGGTTATCGTTGTTTGTTTTTAATAACACGAGAGAAACGCGCGCGTACACCACCCTTTCACGACCATAATAAAACGACCCCATACACACGCGCTCGTCATAATCCGACGTTACAGCCGGTTCACGTAGTACCTATACACGTATATTATACAGCCGGTGGTGTAAACGAGTACTGCTGCTGCTACGAAATATATATTATTATTATATGTATATTGCCCCTGGAAAACTCATATTGCCCGAAATAATCGTAAATTGGCCTTTCGAAACGGAACGTGTGTACACAGAATTCGCAATGCGTCGGTCGAACAACAAAAACGAATCTCAACACTATCGGGCCGACCTATACATAATATATTAAATTCTAGTCCTTTTCGTCGCATTACGATTCGTTTGCAACACATGGCAGCAACTTTAATGCGCGTACTTGTCGTTCACCTGTACCCGATTGGACGTTATACAAACGCATTGATGAGGTTAATGAAACATATATCGAGCAAATGAAGAAAAAAAATTAGAAAAAAATTCAATAACAAGCCTTATGAGGGAAGTGACACAACAAGTGTCATCTCGATAATTTTGATAATACTGTCGCGTAGCAATTATACAAGATATTATTACATTATATAATATTATATTCACCGTATGCAAAATTGTTTATATTCTGTGTTGTCGGAAGAAAACGTATATCGTCGTCGCCTACTTACAAAGTAAAAATCATTAAAAAAGAAAAAAACACCATACCCCAGAAGAGAATAGTAAAAAAAAACGCGTGTTCGTCGACGGCGTGAAATTCGTTATTGTTTCCGAGAAAGGATTATCCTCACACGGCGAGTGCGTGCAGCAACTCGTCCAGACGACGGTGTCGTCCAGTATCATAGCGGTAGCCGTATAATCGTAATATGCGAACAAAAGCTTTCGTGGAAGCTATATACGTGGAAAACCGGTTTTGGTTACCAACAGTATGGAGCGTCGAATTAATGTATTTACATGGGTATGAGCTCGCGCGAAATTCGCCAAAATCTATCAGCGGGAAATATCGTCCGATCGGGTTACCCGAGAGAGACGGAAAAAAAATTTTAACAGTAAACCGGTCTTTAGACGATAGTGGGCGTTGTAAACTGGTTGGACGCGCGTGTTTAATACGTGGCGTGTATAATCGTTACAGGCAAAGGACCGAAAATAAAAAGTACTGTCACCGTGTATAAGGTTTCTACGCTGTGGTCGTAAAAAAAAAAACGGAGTATAGGAGGCCATTAGAAGGCAACATTGACAGTGTTCTTTGCGAAACATTTGAATACAATAGTAGTCGGCAGCAGTGATCAAAAAACGATTTTTTTCGAATTTTGGAAAAATAAACACTTATGCGTGAGTAATACGCGTTCGTCGTTTTATCGATATAAGAGCGAAATCTAATATTATATTTTACAATATTAAAACAAAAAAAATTGTATGTAACCCTCTCCCCAACTCTACTGGCCAGCAATACCTAGGCACCTTACACAGCCGCGATAAGATCCCCAATATTACAAGCGTATATTCTTCAACAGGTGCTTGAAAAGCGCTTTTACGACGCCGAAATACAGAACGAGTTTGATGAGAACAGTAGTAAAACTTCGTCGTAATAATAATGCGTAATTACGCACGCATATAGTTTTAGTTTTCGTTTAAAATAACAACGAAGAAAAAATGAATTCCAACGGATTAGCGAAGAATTGGTGCACAATAAGAGGTGCAGGTGCACGTTTCGAACATCCAATTATATTTTTATGCCTATCATTCCCGCGCAAACGATGCGGATTTCGAGCGCGTCTATTCCAAATGTAAATACGAACACATTTGAAAGTGCGACACGTACGCTATCCTTCCACCCAACGATCCTCCCCTATCCACTCGCCTACATAAAAACGCGTTTGAAAACGATTGGCACGTCTTCAATTTTCCGTAACCACTATTATTATTTCCGTCGTCATCGTGAGTAAAAAGAGATTCTCTATGACAAAAACTACGACTATACATACCAAAATAAAAACGAGAGGCTATTTTTGCGCGACGGCGGTCTACCACCACCACGAACGTGGCACATGCGTAGCCCCTACACCGCTCTCCACCACGAAAATAAAGCATGATCCTATATACTGTCCATAACGAAATTTCTAAGTCAAAAAAGGGAAAAAATAAATAGTACGTTTCGCAGTGAGGGTAAGCAGAGGGCTGTATTGCGTGTATGTGTATCAACTATTATATAGTGGCGGTGGCGCGCGAAAAAAAAATACATTCGCCGGGCTAGCTCGTTTTAACGCTTTCGAAGCGCAAGAAACGATCATTAAGTTTAAACAGGGAGGCGATTTTATTTTTCCCCAAACGATATATTATATTATATATTCTTGTGTGCGTATATAACAATATATTATTCAAAAGATCCGAAACCGTGGAAATGCCGTCTTGCGACCCCGCGACCTATTGAGCGACAAAGGGGAAAACTTTCTTTGGAATTCTTTCTCATTTCCACAACACCCTTTTCCACGATACAACTCAGATAGGTGGGTAATGGTAGGGGTATGCGAGAAGGTCTACCGGGACCGCCACCACCACCAGCTGCTGTGGGTTTTTAATGTTGACACGTTCTCGGAAGAAGAAAATACGCGAACGACGTATTTATTTTTTTTTCTCTATACATAAGAAAATGAAGACTTAAAAACCCGCGGGGTGGCGTGTGTAAAAGCCGTACATTTAAGGGAAAAAAATAAAATAAAAGTGTTCCTGCATATCTGATGACGATTATACACAACGGTGACAAATATTTGCTTACGAACGTTAGAAATGTGACATCGCCAGATTGAAATCTGTGACACGTACGGCGCGAAATTATTCAAAAAAACCCTCAGGGTTTTCTTCGAAAAAAAATAATAATAATATTCTCCAAAGTAGAAGGCCAGTGCGCAAAAAATTTTTTTATATATTTTTTTCGGTGCGGAGGAAACAGGAGTGATGATAACTGAAACACGGATAAGTGCGACGAGACTACAAATGATTAATTGTTTAACAATTATAATCACAAATTAATTCATGTTAAATAACAAGCAACATATAACTGCTGCTTATAATAAATTAACGAATATTTGAATACCTCATATTCACATACTGCCCAACTCATCCCAACAACATTTCTATTCCAAAATTCCATAAGCACTCCTGGAAACGAAAGAACGATAGTTGTTAGAAATCACGTCGGTTTTATTAAAGTATATTAATATTTCCCGTCATATTCTATAAAAGTATGACAAATTGATTGAGTGAGAAATAACACACAAAAGATTAAACAAGTCATCAATGTTTAAAAAAATATTTTGAATGGATTGAAATTATAAAATTATAATCACCACACTGGTATTTACTTATATGAAGAGAAGAAGAGTACTTTTTTTATTATGCTACATCGGAGGCGTATTTAATAGTCAGATCATATTAAATGATAATATATAAAATTACTAATTAAACAATATTGTTATTTGTTATGTAAATAACTGAACTTTTTTTAAATATACAAAATACAAAAAACTATAAACACCTTTTTAACACGATTATACGTTACATGAAACGATGCTTATCAGCGATATATATAGTCTGTTTAAATAAATTTAGTGCCAAAACGACCAAGTCATAAATTTATACTTATACAATACGTATAAAAATCGATAAGCAAGAAAACAACAACATAGTACACATTGTTAAACATTCGCAAAATGCAAATAATTCTGTTGATGATCTAAATTCTAAAACAACACACTTATTAAGTTCAAAATAGTTTACGACCCACTTTTTTAAAAACAATATTATTTAATTTCAGTTGACAACAAAAAAAAAAACCCAGCGGACGCAGTGGCACACACGAAAAATTGCAACCGACGTTGTCGTTGAGAGAGGTCACACTGCTGCAGCGCTGCACTGCGGCGTGTGCACCACCGTTGCGATACATGAAGAGACGGCTCTCGTATTATTGTTCTCGATAATATTGTATTAATTATTAATATAATTTATATTAGTTATATTAATAATTAATATAACTAATATAATATTACACAAGTTTGAGTTTGAATAAAAAAGAGAAAACGAATTCAGATGTTGTAACTAAATAACTTCAAAAAAAAAAAAAACTCTGGAGTATTAAAATAACTAAAAATGTATTATTTGACATTTCACTTTTGAAATTTAACATAAATAAAAGAACCAACAACATGTATGTAAATATACGTCATAATTTTTTATAAATTGCAAATTTAAATTCTCATCCGTTTCGTGTCAATATGTAAATCATTAGGAGCCTACGTCGAAACCGTTTCAAGCACAACAAAAATGTAACATAAACAAAATATGTCTAAAGAAACGAAATAAAATGTCATGTGTGTTCGACTCGAGTTTAGAAGCAAATAATACAATAATATTTGTATAGGATAACAACCACCGAACTCCGGACACGAATGTTTTCGGTATGGCATAATAAACATTATATTATCATGCACATTCGTACCACGAAAAAGTTACGATCGCGAGTGTCCGTCGAGCCGGGTCGGGGCAACGAAAACGTTCGTACGATTGTATTTTACGAGGGTCGTGTGCGTGAGTGTCACGTGGCCCGCGAAGCGAGCAGGACGAAAACGCCGACGCCGCCGTTGTGCAATAGTGCAACCACGAAAAAAAAATCGCTCTATTGGGCCTGCAGGCGCCGCCGGACGCGCGCGCCGAACCGACGACAACCGCAACGCGCGATCGATAAACGCACGGCGACGCCGGCCGGTGCGCGGGGGCAACGCGTATACACCACCGATGCGAAAATGCACCGCCACCGAAAACACTGCACCGCCACGCCGGCGATAAGAGAGAACCTCTCCCTCATACATCATCATATACCGCGGCCGAAATATTATTTCGCGACGTTTTTATTTTAATCAGAGAAAATGTTTTGAAATTCATCACGTTTCGTGCGTCGGGGGGATATAAGTACGCGAATATTGTAAGGCGTGTATCATTATGGCATTATTATTATTGTTGATCTCGATGTGTATAACTGCACCCAAAGACTGTTTGAATAGATTTCGAACCGCCATCACAATACACGAGAGGTGCCAGCACAAGCGTTGTCAAGGGGTTTGGATATAGGCAATTTTAACAACAATATATGAATACTATTTCATAGTATAATACGTAAAAACAAGATGTCTGTACTTTTTTCATAATTACGAAATTATATAAAAAAAAAAAAGACAGTAAATCATGCTCACCCTGTTTGTTCAAATACCGGTACAGAACTATTTTAAACCAAAATCGACTATTCTATTATAAAAACTATATAGGCCAGACATATTCATTTTATGTTTTAATTTGTGAAATAAATATTTAAAATTGAAGTATTGCATTTTATATAAAATAAATCAGAATACCCATGTCAATTCCTATAGTTCTTGTCTTTAATTTTCATTATAATAGCAATCATACTAATTTTCAAATGAAACGATTCTTCAATTTAATGTACCCGGCCGGTTGATATATTCCCTTAAAAGCAAGCTATGTATGTATGTAATCATTACCACTTCAGTGTCTCGTATACACGCGCACGTTCAATTTGAGCGATATTTATAGTGCAACGAAAGCGCATTAGAGTTTTAAGGAAAGAAAACAGTTGTTTTGACGACCGTAAACACGGAAGAAGGAATACGTTTTCCGCCGCAGTCTCCCCCTAACCTGCCTTAACGGCGACCGTCTCGACTAGCTAATGGGGACGCGGCAGAATAATAAACCCTCTTAAAACGACTACCCGGTACCAAAAATACATTCTTCCACGGCGCTACAACCCACTTTATGCACTTTTGCCAAAAAGACAACTCATTCTCGCACAACTATACGACTTGTTTTCACACAAATTTACAAACAATAGTTATCCATTTTTAACATAAATATGTTTTTGGGCTGGATGCAACATTTTTATTCTGACTGTAACCGATTACGGGTACGCTTTATTTAAATAATTGCCATTGGTTACATAATATATTTGGCTATTTATTTGTACTATTAGACAAATACATTTGTTTTAGAAATAACTTGCTTAAAAGTAAGTATATTCTAGAAATAAATGATTTCTAGTTCTTTGTTATTCCCCAAAAACATATTTATGATTCATACATTTTCCTTGTAAAGAAAAAATATCGAGTAGCGTGCTTCGTTTTCTTTAAAGCTTGCGTACATTCCAGGTGTTTATTGGATGTATTTAAGCCGAAATCATTTACTCTTAAAGACTAAAT
Organism: Pentalonia nigronervosa; assembly: GCA_014851325.1. Classification (NCBI taxonomy): domain Eukaryota; kingdom Metazoa; phylum Arthropoda; class Insecta; order Hemiptera; family Aphididae; genus Pentalonia; species Pentalonia nigronervosa. The sequence continues at coordinate 29,786 of JACXSJ010002850.1, forward strand.
ACTCACGTATTAAATTTGAATAATTGCAAATTAAATTGCATAATATTTTCCTCCGTCCTTTATATAAGGCTATTTTAGAACTTTCGGTCTAATCATATTTTAGTAAAATCAGGCGAATCTAATCTTAGAATGAAAATTTGATTAGAATAATGTTCATAAATAATTTTGTTAGTACCTCAAAAATAATAGTTTTAATTATTTAATTTTAACAATTCTCGAAATTTAAAATTATATGATTTTTCATATCGTGTTTTTCTTAGAATATTTTTATAGCCTTGACATCCGTCGTTAATATCATCAAAAAATTTAACTTTTATATGATCTAAAAAGGGTTTATATGCGTTTTTGGTTTATCAACCAGGCTGTGATCACCATGTAATCTATATGCACATATCTAGTACATAATTTTACTGAAAGTGGGTTATCGTCGTTTATGATTTTGTGCGCAAACGGGTCGTCACAAAATATATAAGAACATTATTATGCAAATGAGAAAAAAAATTATTACGTAAATGAGTCTGCACTCCGCGACCGACAAGCACAACAGTGAAAACATAACACGATTGTATTATAATAATTGGCGTGACTCGCGCGCGTTGGCGACGATGAAAAGCATGGCGATTCGACCGCGTGTCGGGGAATCGTCGTTTTAATCATCATCAACAACAACAACGGTGCGCGAAATCAGTAAATTACCGGATGACTTCCTTGTCCGCGCGACGGGATGCGATACACGCGCGCGAATTGCATTGCCGGTGTACTATTTTTCAACGAGGCACAATGATTTTTCGCGCATATTATAATATTATTATATCTACTTATCGCAGTCATGCAGCAAAAGCACTGCCGGTCGGTCGAGCCGCACCTATGCGACATATTTTACGTCATGTGCGCGTAATACGTGTTGTCGCAAATCGTTCAAGGCCTTCGAATGTGTCGCGGCGATCACAATATTACTTCGGTCGCGGCGGCCTCTCCGTCGCTGCATCGTCATCTATCGCCGTTTACGCGGCGGCGCGGGTGCGTCCGGAAATTCGGCACGAAAAAATTTTCAAAACGAGCCGCCTGCATAATCGGGTCGTGTCGTCGGGCGCCGTCGGGCAGAGGAACGCACCCGCTATTGATCGGCGGGGCGCGCGCGGTCGGGTCGTCGGGAACTCGCGCAGCACACAATCCAAGTGTGGCAGCGGCGGGAACGCTCAACCGGCAGACAAGTGCGTGGGTCTCGGCGACGGGGCATCGATGCACATTTCAGTCGGGCGCACGCGGCGCACGGTCGCGCGGTGGGACGTGGGAGACGGGCCAAAGAGCCGGCCGGCCGGCGATCAATATTTTGGTCATATAGCGGTGTGGCGGCGGCGTGCAACGTTGTATGCATAGCGCTGTGTGACGGCATGCAACGTTGTATAATGACGGAGGTGGCGGCGGCGGCGGCGGCGGGATAGCACACCGACCTGGTGGATGGGTAGGTGTGCGTGAAGAGAACTAGGGGTGAAAGGAGGCGAAATAAAACAAAAAAATTTCGGTGAAAAAAAAATTCTCGGATCGAATGACCGACCCCCGCTGGTATTGATATGGAGGCAATCGGAAACCGTGTATTGTGGTGGTGGGGGGGGAGGGAAACGAGTGTTTGAATTCAAAAACCAAAAAATTGAACGGATTTGAAAAAAAATTTTTATCGGTGTGTCAGTGGTGTTGAAGAGGATGGTGGTTCACGTAGGGTTGTATTTGGGCGCGGGCGAGGGGATGGACGCTTTTCGCGGTTGGTGTGGTCGGGCGGGCGGCGCGAGAGCTTTGGGCGCCCAGCACGCAACTCCGGCGACCGCGGGGGGGAGGGGGGGGGGCCCGGCGGGCGGTACCCTAAACACGCCCGTCTGGGCGGCGGTTCGTTCGCCGAAAACGGAGCGCGCACGCTCGATCAACAGCGTGACACACGCCGGCGCCGCCCAACCCCAGTCCCGAAAATAAAAACTGAAGGACCGGTAAAAAAACCCGAAAAAAAATTGCCGTTCGAGTGCTCGGTTTACCTCGCGAGTTTGACGACGACGTAAAAGTACATAAAAATAAGTCTGGTTTTCCAGGCTAATCGATACACGAAACGAGAGAGGAGGTGGTTTTGTCTTTCCACGACTAAAGAACAATATAACTGAAACGAAATACAATATGCTTGTTATATTCATATCATAAACAAGAAAAATATTGATCTGTCAACCGAGTATTATTCATATCGTATTTAAATATAAATTCGATGAATTTTTTTTTGTGAAGCAAATCGATATTCAAACACATTGCCACCATAGCCGCGTCGGCAAAACAACACACACGTAATAATATCATATTATCATAATATCGTTGTTGTCAATTTAGATGTAACAGACAAATACACACACACACACACACACACACACACACACACACACACACACACACACACACACACCATGGGAGAGGCTTATATTATTATTATTGACCTTCGTCGCGTTCTTGTTTGGCACATGCACTCACACATAAGCACGCTGCTATCGATGCGTACGCGCGTCTGCAGTGTATTTTTGTTTACGATATCAAAAAATAGTACACTTATAATACCATTATGCAGCCTTATTCTTATAACTATTATTACCATTTTATGCAATCAATATGATATTTTTGTCGAAATCCAATTTTGTAGCGGAGAGCCCAATACAATGTATACGAGATATTTGTCATTATAATATCATATTGTGTTTAGAAATGTCGCATATACAACAGCGCGCCAATTACGTGTAGCCAACTACTTTCACCGCAATCGATACGATTACTATTATATAGGCACCTACATAAAACCTCGAAGACAATGAGCACAAGACAGAAATTTTGAAAACGAAAGGAAAAGTTAAGTTTGACATTTTTTTTATGATAATTTTGTCGATTTAACCTACACCGGGAACAGCCAACACCGACCAAAACCCGAGACTCACGTCACCCAATTAGAGACATGTTTAAATAATAAAAACTACCAGTCTAAATAGAACAATCAAGTTGACCAATTAAAAGCATAGGTACTTAACGAGTCATGGCTGCGGGATACTTAACTCAAAAATTTAATATCTCAAAAGCGATAGAAAAACGTAATAAAAACACTATAAAAAAATAACATATTAACAGGCGAATTCCATTGTTCGGTTAATCCCGATTATTAATTGATATTCGGTCTCAATAATTTTAAAAAAACAGTTGTTTGAATTAACTATTATTTCTGTTATTATTGCAACTTATAGCATAGGCGTGTCCTCGACCGAATGGAAAGTAAATCTGTATAAGGTCATTTAATAATTATTATTAAATCAAGCAAAAATATATTTAACGCCGTAAACAGTTGAGAGTAGATTTTAAAATTTAATTAAAAATTACTCGAAGTGAAAATTGTGTATTGATTAATTTAATTTATTCTAAAAATCTGTTATCATCAGCATTTGATAAATAATATGAACATTAAACAAAACCCAGTTCCGTTAAAAGATAAAACGAAAAAAATTATCTCAAAACATATTAATTTAATTTTCACACCTCTACCAGCATGTATCAATGAATCACTAAAAATAATGCAACCATAATATTGCATAATAATTGTACAATAATATTTGAACTGATGTTCAATTCACTACGGCGAAAATATTAATTGACTAAAAGAAAAATTAATTTAATTGATACCATTAAAGAATATAAATATCCAAGATGTGCAATCAAAAATAAAGTCAGCTGAGTAATTCAATTTTCAACTGATAATGAATGTGCATGAGATACCGATTACATATTATAATAAAAATCACTAAATTAAAACAAATATTTATTGCAATATCGTTTTGAAAATGTCGAAAGAATTATTGTTTTTAAATTCCAAAAGTAATTTGATCAATAATAATAATTGCTAATCCTTACCGAAATTATTGTTGAAACTATGATATATAATGGACAGCAGGGCAGGAAATGTCAAAAACAAAACAATCTTTACATACATCCTGTGCTGAGGATTACGGCGTGTATTTAAATAAATTATTCTATAAATAGACACGACCTTGGATACAGTTTTGATCAATTTGTTGTCGGGTGATGGCGGGTAAGATGTGGTGTGTTTAGGGAAAAAATTACAACGAAATGAATGTGAACAATAAGCACTTGCATGTTGTTATTGTTGTTATGCCATCGTTTATACGACCGAAATATTAATATTCTATTCGCCTAGTCAGCCAATTGGACAGAGTTGGTCGATGTAAGTAAAACTACAAGTCTACAGACCAATCAGAATAATATTTCGATTTGCTTTTAAATGCTACCATCGTACAAACAAATAAAAAACTATGTAATCGTTTTTGCAAAACAAGGACGAGACTAGAAAAAACACAGTATAATATTATATTAATAAATAATTATTGTTGTGTGTAGGATGATTGATATTTGATTGGTGGCCGACTTGTCGATGACACTCACTCCGTCAAGTGCTTTGATGCAATAATATATGCGCGTTTTTGGTTCGCGGGGAAAAAAGAAACTGGTGCACCGGAAACGGTTCATCAACGGAAACACATCAACAACGACGATAATATAAGAACGGGCGGCGGACAAACAGTGCACTCCCCCGCACTCAATTATTAATAAAAATATAAAAAATCTCGCTGAATCATTATAGTCATAAAAAGTACGTTACCTTTACGTGATAGGAGTTGAGCATGTGCCGAGGTAGCCGATTGAATGTGCTGAAGTCCAGGCGGCGGCAAAATATTCCATTGCCATTCATGGACGATTGCCTGCGCGACAAAAAACAATGGTACAAAATTATTATACATTATTATTATTATAACAACGCTACAATAAACATGGGACAACAATAATAATGCGATAACAAAACGGATAACGGGACGAAAACGTACGCGCCACGCGATGACTTGCACACATCACGCGCGCGCGGTTGTCGATTATCGAAATGGAAAATATCATAGAGAAATGGTGGACTGGGGGAAAAAGAAGAAGCCTTAACCTAGCCCAACGGACGGCGCGTTGTCAGGTGCGCGACCGCCGGACGTGCGTTTTCGTTTTCACGGTGTTTATATTGTAGCGAGCAAGAAGAAGACGAGGAATAGACGGCGGCAGTACTAGTCTTTTATTAATATTATTATTATTATCACACGCAACGCGCAGGGGATCCCCCTCCCCCGTGCAATATGCCTGGAGGTTTTTTATTTTAATTACCATAGCTGATATTCGTACAACATTATATAATATTCAATAATTGTGCGATTTACCTCGTTCTTGTCTACGACGACCGGTATAAACCTAGTCGACGTTTCAATATCGTTGACGTCGATTCGGCGTTTTATTATCAACGTCGTAAAAATAAAACTCGCGCCACACACACCGATGTGAACGACACAATGATTTTTATTGTCCGCGGTAGTCATGTTTCAAGACTTCGAATCTTCTCAGAACGGTTGTAGGTCATTGGTTGGTCTTTCTCTCTCTCTCTCTCTCACACACACACACACACACACACACACACACACACACAC
>JACXSJ010002851.1:0-35303 GCA_014851325.1 Pentalonia nigronervosa
TTAGTAATGTACATTTTCAAAAAAATAAAAAATTTTTAATTTCTCATATTAATTTTTTATTAAATAAATCCATAGATATGATACAGTTATAGTATTTTTAATCTACACAATTATATTTAATTTTTTTTTTTGTGTTACTACTTATTTCCACAATTTTACACTAATTACTTTTTATAAATATTTAAATAGTTAAAATAAATTACATTGTACTTAGTTTTAATACAAAAATCAAGACCATAAGCCACATCTACCTATTTATAATTTATAATTGGTAATTGATAAATAATATGTTTTATTATTTAATATATGTAGGTATATATTTTAATTATAGTTCATATACACAGTCGTTTAATTCTTAATGAAATAATAAAAATTTAACTTTATGCACATTTAAAAAAATTATTATGACAAGATTATTATTACAATTTCTTTTAAATCAAAGTGTTTTATACGACGTTATATTTGTTACAGCGTAACCCAACTATATGGTTGTACTAACCGTGCAACTTCCAAAATTAACTATGTTAATAAAAGTACATTAAAAATCAAAAAAAGTTAAAAAAAAAAAAATAGAAAAAAAATTAAGATTTTCAAGTTCACATTTTTCTACTCATTGTAAACTCTAGACATCACACAAAAATTGGAGATTTGTGTATCATAAATAAAGAATATTATAAGAGACTGAATGGTTAACAAATCGAATAAAGTTTAGAAATTTATTTATTCCGAAAATTATTTATTTGTATTATATTGTTATTATAAGTCTGGCGCAGATATATTGGATTTAATACAAAACTATAATATAATGTATGTATAGTGATGTAATACTGTATGGGTATCATAATAAAACAGTTATATAAAGTGTATGGACAGGAAGTGAAATGACGTAAATTAAAGGGTATAAACTCTTTTTTTGTGTGCATACATCATTGTATACCTGTCCCGAAATAGATTTACACGAGAAAGGATGTGTTTATGTTTACATGGTTGGTTTTTATTTTATATTTTTAAGTTGATTTCTCGGTACCTGTAAGGTTATTACATTTACACAAAAAATCCAATAGTACCTTACATGATGATAATATATCAGCGTATTATTATCATATAATATTATATTATGATGTTTGTCAAATAAATTTGCTTTTTCCTGCAATCGGAAATAGAATATTAATATTTGTCAAAATATGTCAAACGCATAACAATAAAACAAATAATATAATGACAATAATTTCAAAGTACATCGTTTTTTTTCGTTCGAATATTAAGATACCGTATACCAATTTATTATTAAAATAACAATACATCGATTTCATTTTCAAGAGAAGCAATTTTTAAACATTATACCTACGCATGTGAATAATCGACGTTTGACTATAATAATATTATTATAAACATTACTTTTTATCTATAATTATATTATATTTTTATATATAAAACAAAGTCGGGTTAATTATACCATTTATAACTCAAGAATGGTTGGACCAATTTTGATGATTTTTGATTCGTTAGATTTATTGGATTGGTCTCCGTCCTGAATAGAATAATTACTATTAAAATATATAGGAAAAAAAATAACATATTAATTTGAACGGTTTAATAATCGTATAAAAGTCGTATTAAAGTTACGTATTAATATTTTTTCCCTGTTCATCGAACAGCACACGATAACGGGTTGCCGTGTATTCTTCGAAAACAATAAAATTAGCGAAGCTGATAGCGGATAGCGACGGGATTAATAATATTTATATAATATAATATAAATAAAGAAAACGAGCAAGAACGACGGCTGTACATTATCTAACCTAACCAATAATAATCTGAATTGGCAATATATGAAAATTATTTTTTTAATCGAGTGAACGTCGTCGTGAATGGTCGTTGCCCGACCGAAAAGGACGCACAACCGTCACAATCGCCGCGGCAGTGATTTCGCGTTCCTTTTTTGTTTTTTCCGTGACTTTGTTTTAGTTATAGATATAAAAAATGCCGCGACTCGGAATATCTAATTTTTTTAAAAAAAGCGAACTATTATGATGTGTCAAAGTTTTCAAAAAAATTATCCACTCAATAATTTACAGTTTAAAATGTAGGAGGGCAGAGGGTTTTCGTTTGAAAAACAGGAGTTTGTATCTCCACAGGACATACCTTATAAACAGTACAAAAAATCTCAAGAATTTTAAATGACGTTCTTCGAGTGTATTTAAAACTTCCAAAAATCAGAGTTTGAAAAATTTGATTATAAATGAAAAAAGGGGGTGAGTTACTCCATGCTTGGTGAATCATCTTGTGTGATTTAAGTATATGACTTCGCAGGTACAGTCGGAAGATTAGCGACGACTTATGGAGTTAGCGTAGATAGTGAGTTCCATTATGATGTATACGGGTACTGCTGATACGGCGGCGTGTTTCTAATGTCTTCGTGATTATTATTGCCATCATTCGGCTGCAGCCGCGACTATATCATAATATTGTTATTATTATTACTATTATTATATACCGTATAAACCGAACACACCGCTTGCGCCCGCCACCAATATTTTCTCGTTAATGTTCACAGCTCTCCCGTTGTATCGCAAAACGCAACGAGCGGTGCGTGTGTATACCTCTACTAGCTAACCTGGTACCTACGGTATTTTTTTTTTAAATTTCATTTTTTCGAAATGTTCGCCGATCGACGGTGGCCTTTATAATGTTGTTATGAAGTCATTGCGATGTTTCCGTGCCAAATGCAATTTTGATGAATTCACGCTTTTCCCCGTAACGCTTTTCGAATGGATGTTACCTACGAGTGTTGTAGTCGTAGTTGCAGTACCGTATGTGTAGATATAATAATATTATTATTATTATTATTATGTCTGTTGTGACTGATGCGCGTGACGCAGACATTGCAGCGCACAGTTGTGCTTTGTTATTTCCTTGTCGTCTATCATTGTATATTCCTCAAACTTTCTATACTCGATTGTAAATGTTATCAAATCGTAATAACTCCAACGACCGACTCGATCAATATGTGTTTAACATATTTCTACGTGCTTAATACGAGTGGAATTAAGTATAGACAGGTGACTATAATAATATTATGATGTAATTTTATAATCAAAATATAATATTTAACAGTTTATTTATTTTTTACTGGAATTTATAAAGTCATTAGTTTTAAATCATTATTAGTAGGATACAAGTGTAATCACTTTTTGATTGATAGTTTATGAACGCTAAAATCATTTTTAGCAATATCAATTTTAGTATACATACCAAGTATTTACATTTTAATACTTATAATTCAATTAAAAATTCAAGTTTCATATTGATTTTTAAGTATTATAATTGTTCTAAGTTATAAATATAAAATTATAATTAACATTATTAATTTCTTTTATAGTATAATCGTATATCCGTATACATAGACATGGTTTAAAATGCAAATAATTATTTTTTAAGTTTAGGTATAATTAAACTTTATTCCTTAAAATAATCATTAAAATTAAGTGTCCAAGTAAAGACATTAAATAAAAATGTCCAAGTCATTCATAGGTTATATATTTTAAGGTATAATATTATAGTATTTTAGGAAATTTTATATTATCTTTGAAATGTACAGTTTTGTAAAATATTATAAACAATTATCATGCTGCCTTAAAAAAATAAAGTATAGGATATTATAAATCTATATTATGCACAGAGTATTTAAATTACTAAGTAAATTTTTCTAGGGCAATGTTTTACATAAATCATATTAAATGCGTATTTTATGTAGTGGAAACAAATGAAAACTATATATACATTTTTTCAATATGACAGGGATAAAAAAAAAATAACATATAATTAAGTAGGTACACCAGCGTATTTATAGTGGCGGCTGAGAGGGCTACAAACCCTAACCGAAATATATGGAAATATTTTTAAAAATTAAATATTTTATAAGCAATGGTATACAATATATTTTTTATATCTTTATTATAATACTATCTATTACGTTTTTCTACTTAGAAAAAATGTTTGCCCGAAACATAGTAAAGATATATTTTATTCGGTAGCAAACTAATAACAAAGAAATTGCCTTTAAATACATATAGCTATAGCCTAATGAACACAACACGACTTAATGTATTTAACATACTAATAACATGTGACCAATATTTTGCCAATAAAAAAAAATATATGTAAAATTATTCACTCGTTTGCGTGGTATTATTCGTTCCTTTATATTATATTATATTATAATATTTTATTTTATTTTATTTTACATTATATTATTCAGATTCTTAAGTTTTAATATAATAACTTAACAAAATTATATATTTTTTTTAGTATCTGTTACTTCCATAATTATAAAAATAATATAACGTATAAGCAAAGGTACCTAAACATAAAAATAAAAAATTTGTATGTGTAGAATATTTACAAAATTTTTTTTAAAATATCGTTCGTAATTATACATTTCAGAATTATTTCATATATATAATATACAAATGTACAATCCGTTCAATTATGGATTTACTAAAGTAATAGTAATATAATATATTATATTACATACACTAAAAAAACATAATTGTCTAAACCTATTTTTTCAAGAGGAAATTTCAGAATATAAAGAAACAAAAAGCACTACTCGAATGAAAAAAAAGACATATCTGATACTGGCTGATTTCAAACAATGCAGAAAATTATGTAATTTTAATTAAATACCTTTCATATTTTTTCAATTTTATATGGAAACTGAGTACCGAAAGGACCCGGAGAATAACCGATAAGTACTCACTGATTTTTATTTTCAGCACCATCAAATACTATTATTTGGTGCCAAAAACGACAAAAATAATGTCGTAAAAAATTCTTGGTAGGAATTTTGCAAAAGTTAACGTGGTATTATTAATTATTCGTTATTATCATCTGGTATTGATAAATAAAATGTTTAACTGTACTTGTAGAGCCTTAGTGTTTAAGTATGAATTATATAAATTAAAACAATTTTAATATTAAACAAAAGTTATTTAATTTATCAGGTCATTTTATACGATGTTTTTTTTTCTTGGACTATTTTAAATATTTTATCTCTCATGGACCGTAGTACACATAAAAATATTTCTAACCAGTCTCCTATCTTCTGAAATAAAATTCTAGATATAACATTTAATAATTTTTTTTTTTTTAATTAATTGATAGATGTAGTGGTGTTTTTAAACAATTTTTCGTTAAAATATACAAACATATTTTAAATGTGCAATTTTTAAATATATATATTTAAGTTACTTTCTGTTTAATTTTGATTTCAATTATATTTTTAATTTAAGGGATCAAAAATATACAAATCGTATGAAACTAGTAATTATTATATGATGAATATCATTTTCAAAACTAAATATAATTAACTATTAAGTTTTATATAAACGAAAATACATTTCAATAATATTGCATGAATGTTCAATCATGATACATAATGTTAAATAAATTGTGTACGTGGGAGTTTAAAATAATAATTATTGCTTTTGTAGATTCAGTTTATTATTAAAATTTCAAATTATGTGTAAATTAAAATAAAATATCAAAAAAACTAAATATATCAAAGAAAACAATTTAAATTTATGAATGTATAAATGAAAGTTGTACAGGATACTATTGTATATCTAGAGGCTAGAATAACAGTAGGTATATTAATTAAAAACCCTTTATAAATGCCAAATACATATAATCAATCTACAAATATTTTTGTCATATTACATACTAAACACTGCTTTTAATATTAAAAAACATAAAACGAAACATTTTTTTTTTAATTTTAAACGAATAAAAAGTAATTAAGAGGCCCAGTACCGATTTTCCAAATTTTCTACAATTTTATATAATTTGAAAATTATTTTTTAGTTGCCACCTTAATTATAATACTTTTCCACTAATCTACTGCCTAATACCTATTTGGAGGGGAGAAGGGAGGTATTGATACGGTGTATTAAATCAACAAAAATAACTTAACAGGAAAAACTTTCAGGCCTCGTAGGATTGTCAGATTTTGATAACAATTATTTTTATCTAAAAGAATAATACTTCTTTCAAGTAGCATTAAACTCTGATTTTTTTATTTTATTCAAAATAATTTCTAAAAAAAAAAGCTTAAAATTATCTTATTTTTAAAGACATTAAAATATCGAAAAATGGAATTTAATGCGGCTTATAGAATATTACCCTTCAATAATTACAAAAAAAAAAAATTATCAAATTCGGTCGATTTTACAGAACAGGATCATTATTTCTGTAGAGCAATGGTTTACAACCTCTTCTATTCTACGCCCTTTTGTAGATTTTCAAAACTTTCGCGACCTATAAATTGAAAAAATTGATCATCTTTTTTTTATACTTTACAAATAAACTATACAATATTTTGTAAAACAAAAATAATTTCATAAATACAAATTTTACTTTGTGATGACTACTTGTGGCTCCTCAGCAATATGTACATGCGACTCCAAGTTGGGAAACACTGGCGTAGAGTGTATTTTTGTAGAAAAAATTACCTACATTGGCACTGAGTACCTTAAATACGATTATTTGCTGATTTTTTTTTAATAACTATTACAGTATATAAAATATAACTTTGCTGCTATTATACTGAAAAACTATTGTATAAGAAGATTTTAGATACCTATCTTATCCCCTAAACATTTTTTTTCTTATTAAAATGTATTAATTTCATCTATATTGTATTTTTATATATTATAATAAATAATCTAAAATATAAGTTTATAAGTATGTTTAAATATTATAACTTAATTTATAAAGTTTTTAAACATCTAAAAACTAAGTATATAATTATCTGTTTTTTTTTTATTTAGATAAAAACGAGATATCTTAGCTTTTTTTTAGATAATTTATTTTTCATTTTATCTGTTAGTTTATCTAGATAAATTTTCAATGTATTATCTGTTATCTAATCTAAATAATTTTTAAGTCATCTGTGCACAATACTGGTTGTCGGCCCGATGATTAACTGTTTGAATTTTCGAGATGTACGTATGAAACGAGATGTATGTATGAAACGAGATGTACTTGTTTAAAAAGTTAGTGGTATTAACCGATGGTGAGAAACATACTTACAAACGTGGCATTGTGCAATAGTTTCAAGCGTGTTGAGGAAGGGGTGACATTCTCACGTTGAAATTTTCCAAATAGACGTGTTATAATTAAAATTATTCATAACGGTTCTGTAACATCATTATAAGTATCTAAGTATACCTATAGGTATCTTATTATCATATATGAGCGGCGACGTCCTTGTGCAGTTGTATAATACATTATTATTATTATTATTTATTATTATCATAGACTACTATTATTATTTTAGTCGTCTACCACAAAGACTATAACGCTGCACCTAAAAGTACACCCATCTACGCGCTGTCGAGTTTTCCGACGATTTGCATATTTTCACTTGCATCACGCGCGTGGTGTGCGTCGTTCACCGGTATATGGCTTTACAGTGCATAATATAATAATAATAATGATAATAATATGTTGTTATAACGTTATATTGGTGTATATAAGACGTAATTAATATAGTGTATAGTCGTACAAGACCTGAAGACGTGATAATAATAATTGGAAGGGGAAAACGTATATAATATTATTATATAGCAATTCCAATGGCAGCACAAAACAAACGTAATATTTTGAAAATTATTCAAACGACAGTATGGCACGTATCTATAAATAATTTTACAAGGGTATCTAAAAGATATTTATTTATCTTGTGATATCAAAAAATCGTGATTATCTAACATACTGATAGCTGATGTTTAATTTACTCCTTTTGTGATCATGCTTACCATGTTACCACGGAAACGTGACAATTAATGCGCTTACTATAATTTTATTTCTATTACAGTATTATACAATAGGTAACATAAATAGAAACATTTATTTGCTCTATAATACTATATTATGTTCATTGGTAGTAAGGCTTGCAAACGTTATAATAAAGTTATGATCTGAAAAATTGCAAGATATAATAGTAATAACTGTGTTTCAGTTATATCTGACAAAAAAACAATCGAAATTTGTAAACGTAATTAAAACGAAACATGGTTAACAAAAATAATTAAATATCACAAAACAAAACAACACAAAAAGAAATATATAGAGTATCATTAATAATAATAATGTAGAATTAATATCAATTTACTGCATTAGTTATAATTTTTAACGAAAAACTCAACAGTTGTATAACGTTTAAATTTCGAATAACAATAATCGTAAAATTTATAAAACGTCTAAATTGTAAAATATAACGTAAAACGAATTTTTTTTTCAAATACATGCCTTGGTTGGTAAGTATATATTATAAAAAATATATACAGTTATTACTGCCATCATGTATATTTATAATCGAAATAATTTTAAAGAATATGTTATTCAAAATCTATTCCAAAACCCTTTTTAGAAGTAGTTTTAGAGTGTAAAAAATTAAAAACTAAAAAGATTACACTATTGAAGTAATGTGTTCTAAAACCTATATAACCCCCCCTCCTTAAAACACGATGCCTATGAATCAAATGGTAGTTGCAAGTAATGGGCAAGAGAGGGTTTTCTATAAGCGGGGATGAAATGAGGATCGAAGAGTAAACACATTATTTCATTTTATTTTACATTACATTACAGGCTAATGCCCAAGGTATAATTTTGAAAAGATATTAGAACAATATAATAATAGACATACGTTAAAAATTACATTAAAGTATTGATATACTTATAAAGGCTTTACGGCTAGAAAAGTTCTTGTTTACTAGTCACATCATTCGGTAAATAGAGTGGTTGCGGCAAGTTATAGCGGTTACATAATTTAAGTTATGACAAGGAACATATTAAGGAGCAGATAGTCTGGAGGATCTGCTCGGAATTCTAAAATTTACCTTTGCAAAAAGTTCAGGTGAATTAATGGAACCGTTTACAAGTTTATTGAAAAGGTTAAGGTTGACTACATCTCTTCTGTCAAAAAGACTATTAAGATTTAAGTGGTGTAAGACGAGGAAATAATCGTGTAGTTGATGTTCTCTTTTAAGACAAAAAGAAGCGAGATTAAGGAACTTACGCTGAACTAGTTAAAGTTGGAAAGAATCAGAGGATGTACCTTTTACCCTTGATCCCAAATAGTTGAGGCATATTCATCTATCGGTCTTACAAGCGATTTTTAGAGAATAAGATGGTTTGAAATTCAAAGAGAAGCGTTTAATAAAACCTAGTGTTTTTAGGGACTTATAGGTAACATGTTCAATGTGGGAATCGTAATCTAAATTAGAAGTTAGGGGATACCCAAATCATTCTTACCGGACACTTTTGTTAGAGAGTGGTTGTTTAAAGATTAATCAAAAAGGATGGTAGACTGACGTCTCGTAAAAGACATTACCTGGCATTTATTGATGCTTGGGGATAGTCCATGATTATCCAACCATAAAGATAAGCTGCTGAGTTCGTTTTGAAGGCAAAGACAATCATCTACGGAATTGATTTGCAAAAACAATTTCACGTAGTCGGCGAATGACAAAAAACGGCAATGCTTAAGAACTATATTGAAGTCGTTAATGAAAATAGCAAATACAATAGGAGAAAGATGGCCACCTTGCGGAACACTTAAAGTTACGTTCATAATTGCCGAGTGACAATCCAAAATTTTACCCATTGCTTTCTCATGGCTAAGTAGGATTTGAACTAAGATAGTAGCGATTAACCTAAGCCTGATTTATGTAGAACATCAATAAGAATAGCATGATCTACCTGGTTAAAAGTTTTGGAGATATCTGTGAAAATAACGTCGACTTGAGAATAGTTTTCTAGCGCATTTAGAATGTAGTTGTTGAATACGATACTATTGAGAGTGGATGATCTTTTGGCCGAAAGCCATATTGTTTGTTGATAAGAATTTAATTGACAGGAGACCGTGAATACTACGGACAACCAGATATTCAAGGAGCTTTGCTGGGGAGCATAAAGGATTCTGCGACACGAGGAACCAATCGGGAGAGATCGCGGTTGTTGATCAGATAACCATCATATATAACGATTTCGTATAATAATATGCAACCGGAAATTTAAACGCGACGACAGTGCATGTCACTATTGTGATTACGATAATATATGAATGGGTATTACGTGGGTGCCTGCCCCATCGCGTAACAATCATCGCGTCAGAGTTCATCGGGCGAGTTTTTATTTTTCGGCTTTTTGCATACTAATATAATACGTCGGAAAACAAACACAGAGCACAGGGTAGGTATACACTACAAGCGCGTTTTCCCCTCGTCCTGCAGCCGAAACCGCCTCCGGGCGCACACTCGCTGACTGTCGTCGCGCAATGACTCATCACTACCCCCGTACGAGATATATTATTGCATTATTGGCACGTCGTATAGTCACACCGCCGCCGGCCGTATCCTCGTTCACAAAGACCCTGCAAGTGTGCATTATAAGTGCCGCAAGTGATATATTTACAATGTACATACACACACACACACACACACACACATATATATATATATATATCAAAAACGATCGTACACTTCCGTATAGACCCGAGGCAGTATAATAATAATAATAATAATATGTATATATTAGATATTATTAAATATAATGTATAATATAATATATCGGACGGCTGCAGCACGAGTTGCTAAATGATCTGATTCGCTGCTGCAATTGTTATCGCGAGTGTGTTTTTCTCCGTCCAGCCGTGTACCTCTCGTATACCTATTAGAATACGACGGCTCCCCTTTTCGATTTTTTTTTCGATAACGAATGCGCACAAGCTCTAAGGGTGTGACTCTCGTTATATTTATTATTATTATTATTATTATTATGATAATATATCTCCGCCGACCATTTGCATCGTTGTAGTGAACGACTCTGCCTAATGTATATGTACGGTCGCCACTCGTTCCGGTCGGTTTAATTGTAATCCTTTTTTTTCTTCATACATACGGACGGTTGAACAAAAATAATTATCACTCGCGATAAAATCTTAACGCGACGGATGCATTTACGATAATTTACTAGACATTAAAATCGTTTTATTGGGCTTAGCTAAAAGCTCACGTCGATCAAAATTTATAACAAACACTCGAACCATGCGTATAGCAATATAGCAAGTAACCCGATTTCAAGACGGTTATTTAAACAATTAATATTTTATAGATTTTTTAAACGATTACCCACTGAAACTATTTGTTTTTAAACTGATGATTTATACCGAAAAAATATCATACACACATCTGTTTTACAAATTATTGTAATTACCTATGAAAAGGTATAGAATATTCGTCAATTTTTAAACTTACTTCCACAATTTTATTGGATATTTTAGCGGCAATTGTTTAAATTGGTTTTGATATGTTTTTTTTTAAGAATGTAATGCATGTTTATTGTTTATTAAAAAAAAAAACACATTATAGAATATATTTTATGTAAAATAATAGAACTATTGTAATTTGTGCCAATTCAAATAATGATTATAATTTGAATTATAGTTTCTATAATATTATATAAGTATAAAATAATTTAAGATGTAATCGAAATGTTTTTATAAAAATGTTTTATTTTACAGCCAATGTGTTTTTTTTTTTTTTAAATATTGCTGCTGCTTATGAACACAATGAAAACTATAGGTAATCGGTATTATTTTATTTTATTATTATGTATATAATTCTATTAAATTATTCAAAAAAAGAGATTGTTTTATACCCTGGTTATTTGTTTCCTCGTTATTTTTTTATAGAAATATATGATGAAAATATAGGGTGATGACAATAGGGGTAAATATAGGGGTTAAAGGGAATTTTTCACGTAATGACTTTTCGATAAAATCACATATAATAAGTATCACCCTATGAACGGATAAGATTGAATTCCATATTTTATTACTTTAAGGGTATAAATAAAGTGTTTGGACCCGTTAAAAAAAATACAATTTGAAACAATCTCTTCAATCACATGTGATTTATAAAAAAAAATAAGATGCACAAACGGTTAAAAACCATTTAAGTGAAATATATTTTTCACATATTAAATCAGTATCGTCATAATTTATTTTAACTGAATTGTTAACAGTTATCAGTTTTCACTATCCCGAAATAGATAGTTTCAAACATTGGTAAAATAACATAATATATATTATTATATTATTATTATCTAGTTTTTGTTTGCAATATTAAATATTTGATTGTTTTTTTTAACGAGTTAAAAATAATAGACTGCTAAATTTGGGCTAAAATATATTTTGCGAGTTATTGATACTACAAAACCATCAAAAATTATATTTTAATTATAAGTACTTACTTTAATAACTTTTATGCGATTGTCTAATTTCCTTTTTGATTTTTATATTATATTTATCTTATGTCAATATACTGTATTTTTCGATTAAGTCCTTGCAGTAAATAGGATCCATCAGTTTTTCATCGGAAAAAATGTGTCATAAATATTTTTTGTTAAAAATCTCGTATACAATTTCATACTAAAATTATCATTATTTTACAACTACTTACGTGGACTATCATTTTTGGTCTTAATTTGAATCTTTAATATTTATAAGCTATACAATATGTATAAAGATTTTGAATTTAATAACTTGTAAGTATGTTACTAATAATACAGTTTTCACTGAGCATCTAACTATTTTCGCTATATTTTTTTATATTTATATAATATGTTAAATAAAATAATGAGATAAGTTATAAGTAAATGGTTATATTTTTATACTCGCACATAATATACTGCTTTGTATAATAATTATTACGTGGCTAATGAGCAGTGCCATTCGTGTGAATACCGTTTAAAATAAAATTACAGTGGGCAGTGGTCAATAATCAAAATATAAACATTAACGAAATTAAATTAACCTAATCATTTTAAATTAATTTCACGTTTTTTTTTTTAAATATCTAAATCTATTGTGTTATAATACTTAATTTAGGCTATAACTTAATAATATAACGTACCTATTCAAATATCTATTTACTTAAATGTTATGTATTATCCATTTTTACATGAAATTTAAATAGGTACTTAAATAATTAATATATTTTAAATTGATAAATTTAGTGTTGTTATTCATATTCATTGTGCTGGTTTACGATTTTATCAATATAACTACCATATGCGTTAGCCTATTTTGTTATGGTTGATTTGTTTTTCCGAGTTAATACCTAAGATGTTCTGAGTTGAACTAAAACATTAGGTATGTATTTATTTTGTTTGTTAATTACTTAAATGACATTGATTGCCCAAGGTAGTTACAAAATGTAAAGCTTTAATAATTTAGTAAGTGTTTCTCCCTACGCGGTAAACTCAAGATACGACGAAGTTGTTAAAAGTATAATTTTTCACTTGTTAATTAGTTTACAAAATGTTGCTTGATATATTAATATTGTACAAAAGTGTGAGTAACATCTTATGTTGTAACGTATACAAATTAATATGAATTTATATTATGACCACATAGAGTGCTTAAAAAAATTTTAAATTACGAGAAATGTTATTTGCGAAAATAAATGTGGTACCACAAGCAATTCCTCTCTGACGTACAGAGTGATTATTTTAACAGTAAATATACTAATTTCCTCGAACAGTATTAACGTTTTTAAAAATATTTGTTTACATACTTTGAAGCCATTTATACGTCATAACAATGTTTTAAAGTTTTTAAAAAAAATTATATTTTTTACTATTTTTTTTTTAAAGCATTAAACATTTAAATGAGCGAATCAGGTAGTGGACTAAAATTTTTCTGATTAACTATGTGTCACTCAACTCTACTACACTTTATATTATTTTAATTAATTAACTAACTCGTTGAAAGAAAATGCATTTTAATTCTTAGTAAAATATTTTAAATATTATACTTAGAAATGTAAAATTAAAAACTTAGATTTTTTATTTTAAAGGTCATTTTGGTATAAGTTGAAATAATATATAAGAAAAATATTCTTTCAAAAAATGCTAATAATCATCGAGAAAATGAGTTTTTAGCTTTAAAATAGTCATCTTGTATAGATAAAATAATAAATATAATATATTCGTATTCCTATAATACGTATCTATATAAACATTATGAAAATCACAATATTTAATCAATTTTCGTCTAAAATTTTCCAATATGTTTGTTTAGGAAATAATTAAATATATAATTATAATTAATTAGCAATGTATAACACGTTTCATACACTTATGATTACTTTTGCAGTTACATTTATATTTTTATTAATTTTCCTATGCTGGAATTTGAAAATGTTTTCGAATTATTTTATATATTATTATAATATATATTATATTTTAACTCACGTAACTTATTAAATAATCTGAATCTGTGTGAAATTAAATGGCGCATATGCATATGCTTGGACAAACTTCCTACCCAAACTTGTGCTCTCCGTTTTCCGTAATTAAGTAAATTTATGTCCTGTCCCGAACCATCCCTTCTCTCGCCATTGTCTACCACCACTTACCTAGCCCGTGGACAAAACTTTAACAATGACACGCTCTGATTTGTAGTTGAACTACATTAAACCAATCCAGTATTATTGATTTGGTTAACTAAAAACTATCTATAATAACGGTGCAAGTAACGCATTTGGTATTACGGCCAATGTTATCAAAAGAGTAATCCCTCCCCCTTTTTCCCATTGACTTCGTTTTTATCGATTTAGTATGCATTTTTATAATAAGTGTTTTAAACCTTTTATTTTTACTCTTCAAAGAACTTGACCCTACCAATAAATGACATGAAAATAATGGCTAAATAGTAACAATATTAAACCAATGAGAATACACAAATGATAAATAAAAATAATATTATAATTTATTTCTGTCTCACATCGGTCTCATCAGAATGTGATGAATTTTAAATGTAGTTTTAAATATAATGATTTACTTTGATACTTATATGAGACTATTTAAAAAATGAAGTTAATTATATAAATTCATAACAATAATTAATAATTGAATATAAGCAGTTGTGATGAACAAATGAATATGAGTTACATTATATTTCAATTGCATGTCTTAATCTAAACAGTTGAGCCTATTTATTTTTTATTTAGTTCATAGGTTTAGCCTAAACCTATAAATTGAATTAAAAGAAAAGTCAGAAACAATATTCAAATATTGTATTAAAAAATTTCACTGTTATTTAAAATCAAAATTAAAAATGATTAACAATAATTTTAACTGGATATTTATTTTCAATAATATGGAATAGCAGTAACGAACTTTATACTTTGTTATTAGAAACGAAAATAGCGAATTAAACATTGAGATAACTAGATAAATAGAACTGAAAATAAACAATATATTACCAATATATATATTTATATATACCAATAAAAAAAATGAAATTCAATGCGAACATCTTAAAATGTTGTTGATAATTAATATCTTATGTAAATAAATAATTATTAATTGGTGGAAATATCAAAAGTTCATGGTTATTGTTTTTTCAATTATAAAAAAATAAATAATATTGATTTTGTTAAAAACGTTGTAATTTTACCATTTTCTTAAAATTTTCCGCAGTTTTTCTGCTAGCGAAACTAATAATAAAATAAAAAAAATGACCTTTTCAAAGTGCCAACTAGTTACATTTTTCAATCCATAGATAAGGTCACAAGGAACTTTACGAGTTTTCCTTTTACTATAAAAGATAATAACAGACAAAGCTAACTGACTAACTTAATAAAAAAAACAACACTTCATTGAAAAAATGAAAGCCAATTCATTCCTTCCTACGCTCAGAATCTAAAGTAAATAATAAAAATGAACATTAAATGAATTAATACATTGTTTTATTGTTCATTTTATGTGGAATATAAAAGTTTTTAAAACATTGTATTTTACTTGTGTAAAACATATACAACATGAGCACATTTTCCTAAAACCACATTGACCATTTCAAACAATGTAATATATTTATATAATATATTTGCACACCTCAAAGCCACGATTGTGGCTTAATCTGAGATGTTAACATTTGTTTTGAACTTAAGCTTATTTAAAGTAAAATATTGATTATAAAGTCGTAAAAATATAAATTTTGGAAAAATTGATATTAATTGGACAAAGTAATTTTAAATGTATTAAAATTTATTATAAAATAAACAAAGTTAAGCAAAAATGAATTGATTCTGGTTTTATTTATGCATTTAGAACTTAATGATTCCTAATTTCGAGAACAGTATAAGACTTTTGACAGTGAATTTGGAATTTCCTTGTTTAGAATACTTTATGTATTGTTCGTCAGTTACAAAAAATGTTTAAAAGATAAAAAAAACTGTTAATTAAAGCACAAATCGTTTATCTAAAACAGAAAATATAACATACAGTAATATGGATTGAAGCGAGTGTTAGTTTCTAAGTAGGTATTAGTTTTGTACAAAAGTCGATTAGCAGAAAAATTCGTAAAAATTCGATTATAAAAATTATTTTTTTTATAAAAATTATAGTTAAACGATTATATAGTTTGAACGACAACTTAAAAAATGAGAGTTTGTTTAACCTATAAAATAAAATGTAAAATATGTAACTTTAGTCATTTTTGATGATCACTCTTCTGTTAATGATAAAAAGTTCCTGAAATAAAAAAAAGGTAGCATGATATAAAGTGTTAACAGTTTTCGTCGGTGTTTGTATAGTATATACCTACTATATAATATATACTAATTTATCTATATACAAAGAATATACAGATAGAAGTATTAAAAAAATGTTAACATTTTTTTTCTCTGTTAACGTTGTCCCTAGAGGTGTTGCATTTTATATGGGTTCGCTTAAAATTTAATACTGGCCAATTATTATCACAATATACCGATGTGCACGGACACCTGCAAATACCGTGTACCATATACCTACGTAGGTATGTACTTTTAATCACTGGACATTCAATAAGTATTTAGTGATCGATACAACAAAAGAGCCATAATAATAATATAGAGAACGAGAGGCGGCGAGAAAGAGTGGTAGGAACGGAGTGAGGGAGAGATAGAAGAGAGATAGAGTGAGAGGTAGCGAGGGTTGAAGAGGGTGAGCCGGAGAGAGAAATGTTTTTTTTACGTATTGCAGATAAACCGTCTGCAGGATTATAAACGTTTTGCATTATTTATGCGCCGTTGCACACATTACACTGGCCATTGCCCATACAATATATATCCGTTCATTTGGGTATACTTGATACTACAATATTATACTACATACCTAACGATCTGGTGTAGATATATTATTATATTAATATTATATAGCGACGAAAAATAGTCACTATTCTATATAATATTATTTGAATTCATACATTTATAATATTGTGGTAGGTGATGTAATTTTATTTAAAAAAAATGTAAAAGGTCAATCCTTATTGTTAGCTATATTAATTCATGTTTGATATATAATAATACAGAAATATAACATGAAAACAACCAATTATAATTTCCTGTGTTATAATATTGGTCACACTTACTATAATATGTGTTATTAATAATTATAATATAGTCTACACATTTAATATTATCAATCTGTAGTCTCCAACCTATGATATGCTTTCCTGTGCTACAATACAATTATATTAATCAATTCGTTTGAGTTTACATGTTCGTTCTTATATGGTGCGAAGTCTATATATTCTATTTGGTGGTAAATGCATGACATATTCAATTAAAAACGAGTTGGTCGTTTTAAAAAAATAGTGTTATAAAAAAATATCAATATAAAATATGTATTACGTGAAAATTAAAAGTTACTAAATTATTGCGCTTTTTCAATAATATTAGTAAACGTCATATTGTATAATGTATTTAATAATTAATTTATATTCAAAAATATTATTTAATTTATAATAATTAATAGAATTCAAAGAACCCTTCTCAAGTATATAATTTGTATTTAAATTCAAGTGTATTTTATTAATAATAATCGTTATTTATTTATTTAATAATAATCGTTTAAAAGTTTATAGACTACACACTTACGTTGTAAATTTTTAGTTTAAAAGAAGTGGAATATTTATAAAAAAAAAAAGTTGTTGACTTACTAGTTTAAAATGTCAATGTTTAAAGTGTAATTAGTAATTACATATTTAGTTATTGTAATACAACATTAGGTACAATTATTTTAAGTCTTTAAAATGTAATTTATGTTCATAATTTAAATTAAATTATGATTCATTAAAAATGTTTGAACTTATATTTAATACTAACTACAAAAATCAAAATAATTTTAATATAAATAACTATTTGTGTTATTTTATTTTTTTGATTTAACATTTGATAACTTATCGCTGAGTGATATAATTATTAGTATAATTTAATTTTCGAATATAAATATAAGTTACTCGCATATTACCTACTACATAATATGGATAACTCTCAGAATATATTATCAATTTTTTTTTCAAAAACACTTTGTTTGCACATCATAAGTTCGGTTGACGAAGGGCATCCACCTACCCAAGCATAATATTATTATATTATTATAATTATTTATAAATATGGATATGAATATTTTGCACCGAGAAACATGATTTTTGCAGATTACCAACCACGAAAGTATGAAATTGTAAACACTTGAAGTTAGTAGGTACCAATAAATAAAATCAGTGATTAAATCATGCAACGGCCATCAATCCGATTCTACGGATAAGTACAACTGTAGTCATATATTTCATCTAAGTAGGGTCTCTTTTTTTTTTTTTATTTTTTCCCCGTCGAATATTATTATGGTTTTGTTATCTCGGGTAGTCGCGAATACGCAGGTCCGAATTTCATATCTCTTGCAAATTAGTCTACTTGGAAATTTCCATGCCCGAATAACGTAATATAATATTATTATCCAATCATCAAAGGGTGATGCTTATGATTATCGAGGTTACCATCATCAATATACAGTGCTATTCATGAGGACCATCGATTGAAACCAGAACAGCTACTCACATAAATAATAATAATACTTGATTCCGCACAGTTTTTTAATTTTTTGTCAAATAGATATAAATATATTATAATGCATAGATATTATACTACTCTACATAATATACGCGATACGTTGACTTACCAAAGTCTGCAGATTGATAAATTAGTTATACATTTCTAGAAATCAATATTAAATAAATTTAATACTAAGGATTAGATATTGCTTCGGAATGCAGACTAATATAAATATACACACTATTATGCGTACGAGTTAAACGTTTAAAATGACGAAATGTATGCCTTTTTAATATATGCATAAAAGAAAACTATTTTAATTTGTGTATGGCATCGTGGGATATTTTTAAGTCATTTTTACTTGATAAGTAATAGTTAATAAATGGACAATTCAAAGAAATTCAATTAAATAATATTTAGTAGTAAGTAATAATAACTTTATTACATAGGAAAAGATTGTAACTTTTGATAGTTTTATCTCAAAACAATCTTGCTAAATTATTTTGAATTATTTTATAATGAACATTTTTCAGAAACACGGTACCTACAATATAGGCAATGAAAACGGATAAATTAGAGATAAAAATTGGCTCCTAAAAATGTACCCAAACATTACGCTGTTTATATGATTGATCATTCGAAAAAATCTCGAGGAAGATATAGCATAATTTAACTCGATTATGAAACTACTTTCTCATAAGTCCAAACTTTTAACTTGTACATAATTTGCCGTGGTTTTCATTAATCCTTTTTAAAGAATATTACGATAGTATAATATGTATAACGTTGAATTATACTGCACAATTTAAAAATAAGAAACACTACTATTGATTGACTTTGAGAAAAATATCAAGTATAGGAACTATAGCAAGATAATATAAATTACTTTTAAGATATTGCCAAAAAAATTTTATTCAACGATTTTATTTAAAACGATTGCTTATAAAAAAATTAATGTCTATAAAATATTTTTTTGTATTTCCTCATGTGATGAATATTTTCTTTGTAAATATATTTTTTGAAACTATCAATATGACAGACATCAATCAATATATGTGACACCTTATTTTTTTCATTTTAAGCATCTTTTTAAGTGGCTTGCTCGAGAGTCAAGTATATACAAATATCTATACTCAACAGGTGAGAAATAATGGAATATTATATAGATTAAGTGTAATCCATTTTTGAATTTCTGAATACTTGATAAAAGAATTTTTCGACTGAATTACTTATTACATTTAATTAAATTTTAATTTATCTTATACCAAAACTTAAACTATTTTTAGACGATGAAAAAATAACTTCCCATACATTTATATACATACACATGAACACTGTGAAAGTAGCAATAATTATAATAATGTATTTATATATACATTATAATGATATGTATATACTCGAAACATAAAATAACTTTACTAAGTTTATGTATGCTAACTAATGTTTAATTTATAATATAATGCAATGTAGGTAGTTCATTTATAGACACAAGTGATCATCCTAAACAATTATTATAACTTATATCTTATAAGTTGTAAGGAAGTGAAACTGTTTTAGTTTGTGAACTAGATTCGAAGAGGCAGCATATTATTATGTATTCCGTATTAAATTTGAACTACCATCAAACCAATAAGATCAATATAGTATGTTATTAATTGCATGGAACTTGATAACTTATAAATATTGTCCGAAAGGAAATATTGCAAAAATGAATACGTTTTCATTTCAAAATAATGCGATGTTCACTGATAAAATAATCAATCTGTATTTAAATATGATGAAAATGGAAAAATTAATACAAATTGTTTGAGTAAATACTTAAAGTCTACAACTATTAAAAGTAAAAAAACAATAATTTATTTATTGAGAACAATATCTTATTTTTTATAAATTGGAAAAAAACGGAACTTATAAATAATACATTATACTAAAAATATGAAATGTACCTACTTACATTAAACATATGCTATACTCATAACAAAGTAAAACGGATACATTTTTATTTTATTTAGTTCAATTTAAAATATGTTTACTACTACATAAGACTTTAATCTGATGTTTCAGTAATATCATTATTTATTATTTTATTTTTGTGTTTATAATAGGGTACATATTTTTATTGTTATTATAACATATTTTACCATTTACTTATGCAATATTATCATATCACATTGTATTAATTTTTAGTAATGAATAATTTTATTAAACTCATTTCATTGGTAACCATTTTTTTTTTATTTTATTTAAGTATTGATGTAATGAACTGCGTGATAATTTAGTTAAATTCTTCGTAATAAATTTTAAGTATGGAAATTGGAAAGTAAATTAATTAAATATTTAAATATCATGTCAGTATGTCGTATATTCGTTAAAAAAATAAATCATATTTATCGTAGTTCTAAATCCCATTTTTAATTTTCTTCTGTTGTTATATAAAATGTGAATATCAACACGAACCTTTTAAAATGTATACGAATGATTCAAATTCTACTATAACCTTTTAGCCATATATTTTCATGAAAATATGACAACTGTCCATTACTATTTACAAAGCCCGCGGGTTTTAATAAATGGTATGTAACCTCCTTTTTAACAATTGTTTTCATTAATATTATTGATTCACAATACCTACATAAAAAAACCCCTTTTGAAATTAATCATAAAAATGTAAATAAATATATACAAATTCACACACTGAAATCATTAATATAAGAAAGTAAATAAATTATCTTAATTGATTTCAAATGAAATACATATAGATTCAGAATGTCAATAACCCTACAGCGTACAGTATAGATACACAATAAGATAGTTTGAAATGTTCATTGTAAAATCAATATAATTCGATTTTCATAATTAATAAATTATGACCTTTGAGAGATAAAATAACAAAAATTGGTCATAATAACCAAAAGTATCTTAACAATCGCTATAAAAAATTTAAAAAGTTATACATTTTTATTACAAAAATAAAATAACGTTATCTGATGCGACCTTTTACACCTTCTTAGTAATATTATTATGATGTCCAAATCAGTTAAATTAAAAATATGTATTGTATCTAATAATTTGGTTTGGGTCGGATTTAATATATTTGGCGTGTGCAGATCTATTCAAACGCAACAACTGATAAGTCAGAATTTAAACTCTTTAAAATGCACAACAAACTATTCAAATACACAAATAAACAATTAAACAATTTTATTACGTGCCTTTTTTACCATCTTAAAATTATTTTACTTTAAATCCTATTAATTTTAAAATAAATAAGAATCTTGGCCAAATATAATAAAATTGTATTTTTTAACTTGTATATTGAATATAATATACAGTTGATAATTTTTAGACTGTACCAAAGATTTTTGAAAATAAGTTTTTGTATATTTTATAATCTCTATTTATTTTATGTTTAACCCAATTTCTTTGCTACACCAGCATTTTTTTTCACAAATTGTCTAACGGTAAGTTTCATTACATGCTTTTTCTTCAATTTTACGTAAATTACTTTCGATTACACATTTTCCTTGAACAACATTACATGAAAAGATCCAACATCCAAACATGAACTTCGCTTAGTTAATTTTATGTTCAAAATTAATGAAACTTATCTTTTTTCGTTTATTATGCTGATATTATGATGAAATAACTTGTGTGGACAGTACATTAGTGGTCAATAAATATATTGTTTTTTCTAATTTTACAAAAATAATAAAGGTCATATTATTTTAGTCATTACAATCGTATGAAAATAATCACAATTTAATAAATATACAACTAAATCAATATACATATTTATATTATATTATTATAAATAATATATTAAAGTGATCCTTAATTGTGGGTTATGAAAAAAAAAAAGTTAAATAATTTTGATTGAATACCCCTCAACCATTTTGTGCAATACTATAAGAAATAACTATCATAGTAATTTTGTTTAAATTTGGTAATGAAAGCTCATCTTTTTTTCGTGCTCCAAAGTGTATGAATTACCGTTATTATATACACCTACTATATTATATATAAAATAAGTTATTTTTTTCAGGATACAGAAAAAATAACAATGGCTTTTCAAACTAAAGAATAACTTTTGATTATGCAAACAAATGACATTATCATTCATCATCCATTATTTGTGTAAGATCAACAATAATTTATGGGTACCAGTGTGCGATGGTAATAAAAATTATAACGGACCGACAGACCCAACTGCAGGATTGCAGATATAACAATATTATAGCAACTAAACAGAAGATGTTTATTGATATTATTTAAACGAGATCTATATTAAAAAATAATTTATTTTCAATAGTACTATATGCACAGGGAATTAGAATTAAGTAATGTTTAATGATAAAACTCAATTGAAAAAAGCATTCAATTAGTAAATAAATTAAGGGACAAGCGTAAATTGATTACGTTCGTAATTGTTAAACATCCATCGAATATTATCGAGACAATGGGTTTTTTTCAATTTTAAAATTGTAATTGGATTTTATTTTGAAAAATAAAAACCTGTGCGGCGCTCACGCACACGTCTTAGACCATTTAGACCACGGAAGGCAAACAATTATACGCGAGTGTTTGTTGACAAAACATGCACGCAATGAGGTTGTATAATATAATTATTATTCAAACCAATCGACCGTGACCGATATAATATTGCGTTATAGTTACTTTGACGCGCGGTGGGGAGTAACAAAAGAGAATTTGAAAAACAGCCGAAGACGATTATTTATACATTAGCGTTTTTATTTTTTATAACGACGACGATATGCTAATCATTTCCTGCGGGCCACATGTAGTGTAATAATAATAATAATAACAATTGAATCGGCGGCGGCGGTCAAGTACGGTTTTTTCATTTTTAATTTTCCCTTTCCCTCGCCCGTTTCGTATTCTTTCCACGCCATCATAAATATTATTATAAAACGTAACGGCTTTTACATTTCCTGGATTAACACACTGGAAAGTGGAAATAGTGATATATATAGAATGAGAAACCGAGATGTGTATATGTAAGCAATATATATATATAATGCGAGGAAATAAGTGAGATAGTGTATGTGTGTGTGTAAGGGAGAGAGAAAGAGAGCAGAGACGGATAAAATATGCGCCGAAAATTGGTCAGTCTTTCAGTTTAAATTTGCATGTGTGTGTGTATGCTGTACGTATATATAATTATTACGATATTTCTATATATTTATATATATTAGAAAGAATATCTAAATTTACCTAGTCGGTTTTCCGTTCTCCGTGTCTGCTGCGACCCAGGAAATTGCTTTCGCAGTAAAGTTACACATGGGATCATCGTTTTATATTTTTTTTCTTATTTCATCTTAAATAGAACGGATATAGACTTGCAAGTCTTGGGTGGAGCAGATAAATATTTTACACCCTCAAAAATAGACACAAGCTTTTTCTGTGCCCAAAAAATAAAAACGGGCAACCAAAATCAAATTTAATGTTCTTTTGTTTGGTTCTATAACACCATTGATATTGAAACGAATGCTATAAATTATTGAATTATGAATATTATTTTTTCCATTTGAAAAATTGTAATATTAATTTGATATGTTGCTAACGTAACCTTGAGTATAATTAAAATTTAAAATTTAGTCGTGTTTTATGATGAATATCTCCTTTGATTTAAATCGCTAAAAAAGTAAACATGGTTTAGCGGTAAAACTTAATAAATTAATATAAAATCTTTATTTGTAGTTTTCTTCATGTGTGATTGTAAATTTTTTCAGACTAAATTCAATTTTATTTCAAAATTAAACTATTTACGCATTTTACAATTAGTGAAATCTAATCACATTATCATTCGTAATTTATGCGGTATCAAACGTTAATAATAACTTCACATAAAGTACTGTACCATGGTTAATTAATTTCAGTAGATTATCAAAATCATAATGAAAATGAAAATGAAAGAATGAAGAATATCTCAAATAGGTACTTACCTACCTAAATATTAATTAATTAAATGAAAACAATAATCGTGAGTTATCATAAGAAAAAGTTAAATTTTGAAAAAACACAAAAAGCATACATATACGTACGATTATATACAACGCATAATAAATAATGTACATATTATTTTACATTAATTAATTTTATATTGAAAATATTTTAATGGATTCTAAAATCAAACTTTCAAAAATCTATTCCTGGCACTCTATTCTTAATTAAATTTTAATTAAACTATTATTTTTATAATCAAAACTTCATTAGTTTGGATTCTTTTTTTTCTTAATATTTTCCATTTTCTTTTATCGAGTATAATTGTTTTTATAAAATACTGTACGGAATATTTTTTCAATGAGATGAAACTCGTTTAACATTAAGTTTTCTTATTTATTTATAAAACATTTTTAGCTTTTTAATTTTATGATAAAATAAAAATATATTTTTTAATGCATAGGTACAGTGTTTTTGATCTCAGTTTAATTAGAATCGCCTGAAACGTACATTTTTTATAGGTTAAACGTTATGTTATCAACAATTATTTTTTATAAAAATAGCAATTACATTTGTAATATAATCTAGTAATTTAAAATTAAAATACTATGACGCAATTTTATTTTTAATCGATTTTGGACTTTGGTAGGTATTCGTTATTTACGTTAATTTGTGGTTAAGTTAATCAATCTTAATTCATGTTATACTCCATGTTACTGACATTATCACTCTAAAATGATAATAATTGTTCACATTGTTCAGTAATGTTAATTTAGTCACATACGTGTAAAGTTTATTTAGCAGTATTCATATAAAATATAATTTACTTATGTATAGGAATTCTGAATTAAACAAACTATTAAATTTATAGGTATTCAGATACGAGTTGAATGGTATGATAGTGGCACCGAACCCACTCATCGGGAATGGTTGTTGCCCCCTAATATATTATGGTAGGTGGGTATGTTGGTGTTTGATGAGGATAATCTGGTGATTTTCATATTGTTTAACTATAAATGACTAAATGTGTAATGCATTATTAAAATTACTCACGACGAGTTCATGTGAAAAGGACATTCCAATTAACACAGAAAAAGATATCAAATGTTTTTTATCATATTGTCCATTAATCATATTATGTATCATAGGTATCTATAACAATCATATAATTCTTTTAAAAACACTCAACTACCAATTTTAAAATCCTATTTTTTTGAATATCGCACACAATATAGTTAACAAAATATAAGAATACGACTTACATTTTAGAGAAATTGTAAATAAATTCAATGTTAACAATCGGTATGAGTAACAGACAAAAAAAAAATCAAATAGTGTGATAAGTCATAAAATACAGGAACAGGAAAAAATTAACATATTCATAAATTATTGTCGTCACAAAGACGAAAAAGTAATTTAAAAATAGAATTTTACTTGATTATTTTGTAATTTATCAATATTTAACTAATTCATTAATACAAAACATTTTTGACTACAAACTCATTTATAAATTTTCGCGAATTGGATTATTTTTGTAAAATTTGGAAATTTAATGTTTATAAATAAAAATGCATGCCTCTTTATCTTTAATTTTATTCAATACCTACAACCACAACTTATATAAGGAACCTTATAATATTTCTTGTATTTTCACATTCTTGAAATTTTTGACTATTAAACTTATGGTGATTGAATGGTAGTGTGGAGGTGAAATCACGCACCTTTTCATGTTTATAACTCTTGGTGGGTATCCCAAGTATGTAGTCGCCTCTCCTACTGATTTTTAGTTCGGCACTACTCGGCACCTAATCTAACCTAACCATAACGGTATTGTTATTTTTTAAATTAAATATCACAATATATGTACATGAAAGGACTATACAATGATTCAGCTTAAATATTTTTAGCCTACTTTTATATGCATTATGTATAATATCAATTGTACTCGTATATAATTCCAAAGTTTCCAAGTGCTTAAAAAATTTAAAAAACCGAAAAAACAAATATAAACAAAAAACACCTATTATATTTAATACTTAGATTTTCGTCATTTGTACAAAATTATCAATACGTCTATTAAATTAAGCATATTAAATGGTCTATTTTAAATTTAAATTTATACTCAAACTCACAGCCCTCATACATCTCAATGTTTGGGTATAGAAATTGTTGTGGAACAAATAATATTTATGTACCTACTCAACATTCAACTATTATTTATTTGCAATGAGTCCGAAAAAACGTAATTATTAGCGTCTGAAATAATTGTTTTATAATTTAAATTTAATTTAATTTTTTCAAATGTTCATGCTATAGATTTATATTTATTTCTATAAATTCATAATATTTAGAATTAAATAGTTTTTCGTCAAAACCGTTGAATATTTATTATTTTTTTTATGTTAAGTTACATACAAATAAAAAATCTGTATATTATAACATATTTTGAGTCCATTTTATCATATTATCTTAGTCGGTTTATTACGTAAACGAAATAATAATATAATATACATATTACGTTCCTTTAATCAAGTAAATAAACATTGGTTATAAAATATATTTTGAATACGTCACCGCAGTGAAGTCTATATCTCTCTAATTATTTTCATACACCAAACCCATTGCTTGATAATAATGAAATGAAATTAAGTGGCAATGATATAATAATAATATAAGACATCATGAATACGTAATTCGTATCTAACACGGCAAAATTAATTCCGTCCATATGCGGCCAGACACACGCTTGCACCGACGGTTGTTGCTACGGTCTTTGCGTCCTGTACCGATGACTTGGGCGTTCAGCAGGTGCGGTGAATAAGTAGTCACCCTTTTGACTGAGAAAAAAACAAAAATAAAAATTCAAAACCGCCCACTAAACATACGTATAATTTGTGTAGTGAATTCTGCTATTTTATTCGATGAATAGGCCCCATTAGACGGTTTTTTATTACGGACAGAGACCCTTCCAGAACTACCATACAAAAACTAAAATTACCTGCTCATTTTTAACGTAAAGGTACTATTTTACTACTTTGTATACTCTCGAGTGATTTTTCACGAAAACAACTCTTCCTTATAATATATCATCATCATAATATTATATATATTTTATTTTACACGAATTTTTAACATTCCGGTGAACACGTCACGTACGCAACGGTTTAGAACAATTTTGTAACCATCTCGATGATCGCCCATGTCCTATAATAACATCAAATTTTAATATTATTAACGAAAAAATTTAGATTTGCGTAACTGCTATTAATTTCCGTTAAAACATACGTGGTTTTATGTTTCTAAAGATGTATTATTAACTATCAAACATTAGAACATCGTTAAGTGGCGTAGTGCAAAATTTATAAATATTAAAGTACATTAAAAAAGGTAAATTTATAACAAAATACATATTTTTATGAAAAAACATGTTTCCTGAAATATTAATAATTACTTTTACATTAGTTCTACCTTCTATAGTTGTTATAAACTATAATATATTGTCTTTTTCGTGGAAAATATACTTACCCGATTTTCTATGTTTACATACATCAATATATTACACATTTTATACAGCAGCGTCTCCTTTTAAACCTACTTTATTTTGTTCAAGTATCAACAATGTACATAATGTTGTGTATTTTCAATTTTCAAAACAAAAACATTTATTATGAAATCTACATTTTCCAGATCTTTTCATTATTAGTTTTAAGTAGACAGACATATTGGTATGTTATTAGTAGAATTTTAATATTTAATACATTTTTTTACACTTAGTTGAATAATTGATTGAAACATAATACGTAGATATATCAAATTTTAAATTATGTGTATTCGATGCTATTTACTATAGTTAATTATATTCTAAACTAACTATATTGTAGACATAAAATGTTCAAAACAATTAAAAATTACCCATATTACCAAACTAACCACATTAGCAAATTAATAATACCTAACCTATAAAATATACCAAAAACATTTGGTGAAATCATATTTATAGATAAATCGGTAAAGTTTTAAGAGTTTATAGATTTATCATAAGTGATAAGAAGAGATACATGTTGACAAAAGATCCATTTCTTCTTTTTCGGAACTCTAGGGACTACTTCAAATGATCGAAATTTACAACAACATTTATTTCAAATGTTTATGTTTATCTCTTTTGTTTCCTCCCTATTTTTACTGTTCGTTTTCAGTGTCCTCAAAATATATTTAGTTCAATTTCTTTTTATCCATTATGAGACTTATATGTACTTACGCTTTATATGAAAATATACTTTAAGATTACATGCTCGTAAACACGAAAATACAATTCCCTGTTCATACTCTTTATTACATTATTTTCTCGTTTATTTCGCCCATTCAATGGTTTTAAAGAGATTTCATGTGATGAGTCTTAAAATTATCAAATATGTCTTTTTATTGCTTATCAAAAACATTATAGTAAAATTAAAGTATTATCTATTGTTATAATAATTTCAACTATTATATAGAATTATAATCAATTGGTATAATAATGTAATAATAATAAATTTATTTTCATAGAATATGAATGCATAATTATGTTTTTAACCTTAAAACATTCAATGCAATTTATAACTGTACTATTTTAATAATTTATACAGTTCTTCTGCGGCTTTAATAATAAAAATAAAATATTAAATTAGAAACTTCAGATTTCAATTATTTGTCTCAGTTTGACACTATAGTACAGTGGTTCCCAACCTTTTTTATTCTACGTACCCCTTGTAAATTTTCAAAAATCCCATGCCCCCTTATATTAGAATTAAAAATACCTTTTTTTTGTTTTAATGATACAAAATAATTATTTTTTATTAACTAATGACATATATTTTTTCATAATTCTAAAAATAAAAGAAATAAGAATAAATATTAGATTAGAATGATTAGGTTATATTATAATAATGTTGTACCTTTTAATATTACATTACCTGCATAGGTCAATCATTATAAAATACTCGTAAAATTGTTATCAATAGGCGACCGTCCGAAAACTAATTTATTGTTTTCAATTTTATAAATAAAATATTTCTTGTTATTTCGTCATCACTAAATTCCCCCCCAAGCAATACAGAAATTCCCCCTAGGGAGGAATTCCCGCCCCTCCTCAGTTGGGAACCACTGCTATAGTAGGTACGCATACTTGCTGGTGGTGCAATTAGTAACATTTACTATTTAAAATAAAATATATACATCAATATCTATTAGTCTATAATATACATAGAAACAATACTTATGTTTGTTACTAAAAAAAAAAAACTGAAAAATCCGTGTGCATGACATCCTCTACTTAAAATGTCGTTAATCGATAGACCGTTGCTTCCTATTTTTTTTTTTTTTTTGGGGGCTCATTAATTTTATACAAGCTTGTTAGTATACAATAATATAAATTGTTCCAATTAATATAATAAACGAAAACAAATGCATA
The DNA here is from genome assembly GCA_014851325.1 of Pentalonia nigronervosa. Lineage (NCBI taxonomy): Eukaryota > Metazoa > Arthropoda > Insecta > Hemiptera > Aphididae > Pentalonia > Pentalonia nigronervosa. The sequence goes on from JACXSJ010002851.1 coordinate 30,355, forward strand.
CATCGATCTTATACAGGATCGAACAAAATCGTACCAGAATCGAATGTAAGCATGTTATTATATATGCATAATATGTATATTGACGTACCAACTCTTTAAGATGTTGTTTCGTATAATAAATAATATTATATGCTACTATGCAGAACAACACATGTGTATACGACAGTGTATAATAATATATTAAAATAGGGTTCTTTGAACGCAAAGTTTTTCAGTGAATAAATTAAGTATATATATATATATTATACGCTTCGCAAATATTTTAAGTATTGCATCATGTACCGCATTGACTCGCTACTGTAATATCCATCATCGCCAATTCCCACGAGACACCCTGTATATTATGCATGATAAACAACGTGTACCTACTACCGTGGTATTTATATACAATCAGTGGAACAAATTTCGAATGTGTCTCGGCGTCTCGCACGGATGAGCTCGCGACTCGCTCACGAGTAAACAAATTTAATTGGTTACCTATCGAAACTCCGCACCGAAAATGACTAAATAGCTGACCATGAAAAAGAAACCACTTCGACGATAACGCGTGTGACACATAATAATATTATAATAATACATACAAGCTGCTGTCGGTCGAGTGCTGGGTCGGACACGTGAAAGAGCGTATCATTGGCCGTGTATGCGATATAGCAACGCGGTATATATTTTTTATGTGCGACTCCCTGAACCCGAACAATCGCCCTTTTATTTATTATTATTTTTCAGCTGCGGAAGTGACTAAGGCTAAGGAGAATTACTTACGCTTGTTCTGGTTCGGATCGCTTCCCATGGACAAAGAACACGATGCAACAATTATTATTACGATAATAATAATTATACACCTCTTCATTAATATAATAATAATAATAATAACAACGATAATAACGGATTTGAGCAAAACACTAAAACCGGTGACTATATTGTACCTGCTATGCTGCGATTCTCCCATGCACTGTTTTACATGTATTTAAGTAGCTAGGTACATACGAATGTTTTCAAGCACACACGAAGGAAGGAAGTCGGACAAATCAAAACGCGACTGCGGCATTTTCTATTGTTTGAGACGTGCAGTCGACGGAAATGTTGATATCAACGATATCGCGAATTTGATTCGTTGACACGCATTTTAGTAATAGAATAATATAATATTATTATAAAGTCTATAGGCTCTATATTTATAATATAGGTATATTACTTACTAGCAGACAGCCGTGGGCAAACGTTGTACCGCCCGTTAAGATTTCTTATTTCTATTTTTTTTTTTTTTTTTTGGCGGTGCCTAACCAAAACAAAAACAATCGAGAACATATCAACCGTATCTAATTTTATGTGAATATATTATAGATTCGATAGCATTCATGGTGTCCGAATACTAACGAACGCGCACAATCCATTTATTAATATATGGATATAGATAAGTAGTAAAATCAATTAATTCTTACGAAACAACACAAATAAATAAGAAAATTTTTTTAGCGTGATCACATAACAAGGGTGGTGGCCATATCTAGGTACCTAGAATATATATTTTTGATGACTCACAATTGATTTTGTTGTTTTATTCAGTGTGAAGAAATTTTTACGACTGTACATTTTTTTTTAGTTCAAATTATGTTTGCAAATATTTCTTTATATTTTTTAATTTTTTCATAAATTACTAAAAAAAAAAAAATAGAAATAATTTCATTTTATATCTTATGTTAACACAATATTATATTAAAAGTTAATACAATTATTGGTATTTATAGGTTGTTATGACCTAAGAAGTTTAGTACCTATATATTACGTATGTACACTATTTAATGAATCAATATTATTTGTATATTGCATATTACAACATTTAGTTTTTGATGATACAATTATAATATACGTTTTCCATTAAAATAATTACTCTATCTTAGTAATAATAATATAGGATACGTGACAGATCGCGTTTTTGTAATACCTTTACTATAATACGATTACCTATGAGATATGTACTAGAGATCAGCACGGGCCGTTTTTTTCGGCCTGATCCGGCCCAAAATTTAAACTTATACACTGTTGTCGTCCAGGCTCGGTCCATATATTTTTTTAAGTCTAGCCTGATCAGGTCCGTTTGTAATTTTTTTTTTCAAAGTCCAACCCGACCATGCCCGTTTGTAAATAAAAATATATATCAACTTTATCTCCTTTCAGTATTGACTTAGTAGACAAAAATATTTCATAAAGACAATAAATATATTACAAAGAAAAATATGCCAAGTTTTATTAAAATTTAAATATAATTTTAAACCTGCCAATTAATTAATTAATAATAATAAAATATAATTAAAATACAGAAATCAACTTATAATAATTACATTTTCTTTTTATAAAAATCATTTAAAAACAAAAAGGAGTCACAGTATCACCTTTGAGTCGTGTTCTTCTTTCTTCAATTATTCTTCCTGATGTGCTGAAAGACCTCTCACTTGCAGCACTACTAGCAGGTATCGCTAAAATTCTTGATGCAAGTTTAGCCATTAAGGCAATTTATCACTGTGTTCCTTCCACTATTGTAAAATATCTTGATTTTGATTGTATGATTCCATTTGATAAATGTTCAGTTCATTGTTAAAATCATTATATGAGTCTATTGGCAAACAATCATCCTTCCACTTTGAGAAAATATTATCCACTTCTGATTGAATCCTTTCTCCAATTGGTACACTTTCAGACTGACTGCAGTTAGCTATGAGGTTGGATTACAATTTTGATAACTCTATTTTAACTTGTTCAATAATACCTTGTCTTTCATCTATATTTTCGACCATCCTTAGCTTTTTGAAAACAAAAATAAAGCTATACCATGATAAATATTAGTTTTAAATTTCTCTTTAAAAATAATTAGAGTTCGATGTGCTAAATGTAATAAATATGTTTTAAATATATCATCATATTTTTCCTCAGAGACTATAATATTAAGATGTTTTAATAGTTTAGCCTGATGAAGTAGCACAAGTTGTATAGTCGGATTTATTGTATTTTCAAATTGATCAGATGCTTCTTTAAAAGGAGTTAAAAAGAAGATTAATTTGGATAATAATGATTTGTTAATGTTAGCCATTTTTCTATTTTCTGCACTATATATTTTTAGAAGTTCATCATACATATCATGTACAGCACGTACATGGCCAAATTGGAATTCCATCTGGTTTTTACGTGTTGAACTAAAGGTCTAGAAAGTAAATTGTTGTCACCATTTTTTTCATATATCTAACGAGAGACTTAGAAGCAGATATTAGTTTGTCTATAGGACAAAAATCAACAGTCATAATTAACAATTCATTAATTAATTCATCCTTAGAATTAGTTTTTGTGAAATCAAATGTTGTTTGGAGAACATTATATAAAATATGTGCAGAGCAATTAAGTTGGTTGTTTCTATCCAATGCTTTAATTATGTTAGAACCTCTATCAGTTACTCATGTCATTTTTGAAAGAAAATTGTCTCCGTTTTCTTCATTATCTAACCACTAATTAAAAAATTGCTTTAAATTATTTCGTATGCTATCTCCAGTTTTTTATTTTTTTTTTTTGTCATAAGGGAACTGCCCAACGTGCAAAACATTTGAATTAAGTTCCCAGTTTTCATTTATATAATGAACAGTGATAGAATTATATGAAATTTTTTTTATAATCATCCGTCCACATATCTATTGTGACACTACAATGGTTTTCATAAAAATATGGCATAAGCTTCAACATTAATTTATCACGCAACTCTTTTGCAGTTTTAATGGTATTTCGAGAAATTGTTGGATGGGGTAGTAAATTATTAATATCCAGATGTCCATACTTTGCACCCAAATTAACTAAATATTGTCCAAGTTCTTTAAAACCATTTCCATCCACGAACTCAAAAGAACGTAAATCCAAGCTACACATTTTTACACACTTTTCTACCATTTCATTTGCAACTTGCGTAGGAATATTTTTTTTCAATTTTTCTTCAAAATAATTGTCAATAATTAATGTAGATCTATTCACTAATACACATTTATGCCTCTTTAAGTGTGATGTTCCATTGGACGAAGTATAACTTACAAGTATTTTACACTTTGTACAACTTACAAAACCTGTATCCATTTCATTTTTACAAAGAATTTTTACAAATGACTCTCAAACACCAATTCTGCTTTCGACTTTACTTAATATACATTCACCTGAAATAATTTTGCTCGGGTTATTTTTTTTTTTTTTTGATTTTAATTGTTCAGAATATTGGACATAAAGAATACTGGATATCATCTTCTTTTTCATTTGCATTTACATCATCTTCAAATAATTTTTATAATCGTTGTAAAAAGTTGTAATAATAATAAATTAATAATAAACATTTATTACCTGACATCATAGACCGGACCGCGAGAACTGTTCAAGTGTTCACTGTTCAGGGTGTAATGTGTATTAGTTTATTGTTATGTCATGCCAGTCGACAAAATAATAAAATGATTAAATGAAAAACATAATCGCACAGTAATAAGGATAAAACTGTAAAATATCAATTTTCGAAATACACTGATTACATTACCACCATTGTCCAATGAATATGTTGAAATAGTATTATTGGTTTTTACCAGTGATCTATTTATAAATAGCATACAGTCTAGTTTAGGGTTACCATAAAAGTTCAAGTACTGACCGGGACATTTAAAAATAATTTTAACAACCTTTTTCTTTTTAATTTTTTTTTTTTTGGATTATAAAATTTAGAACACAGTGTAACGTATATATATAATAAAATAATAATAGCATTGAATTATGAAAGAAATTAAATTAGACAATACATTTAATTAATGAAATATTATTTATTTATTTATTTATTTTGAAATATTATATTTTTCTGACATTTTCGCCTGTTTCAATAGCTCTGGTCTCTTGTTTCTTCGAGAAAGAAATTTTTTAGTGGTTCCCATAACTGTAGA
>JACXSJ010002852.1:0-35288 GCA_014851325.1 Pentalonia nigronervosa
ACTTTTATAGTTAAAAACTTAATAGTCAATAGATCGAAATACTGAAATCGTAAACTACAAAATACGCGGGAATTATATAACTTTTATCAATAGGAATATAATAATAATAATTTATATTACAACATTTCAATTACAATTGTTGGTAGTACTTTTTCGATTTTCGGGTCCTTATCATTTTTCGGACAACTGCCAGTCACCGGTACGCTACGTGACATATTATCTGTTATCATACATATATTATTATCAGTTATCATAAATATTATCAATGTTAACAAAAACCTATAATATCGACCGCCGCTCGAGTGCGTATGCAACGTATATTTTCTGCCACCGTTATTTTATATATATAGTGAAATCAAAACTATTCCCGAAATACTGCATCATATAATTGAATTTAATCGCGCATAAACTATAATATAGAAAAAAAAATATTCTCACTTCGACTCTAAACCCATCATTAGTAATTTCTATACATGTAATTAGTATACATAACGGCATACAGACCTCCTTACCAGCTATTAACACGATATATTATATCATATATTTAAATTCAATCCAAAATATACGAAACGGGTATATATAATTATATATACATAAATATGTATTTTTATTTATTATAGCCCGACAACTACCAATAGTCGGTCGGTTAAACAACCATAGTTCATGTTGATGATTTGTATATATTTTACATTATTTCAACAATATTGTACTATTACTCTCGGCTAGGACCTTTATGGTGTATATCTCATCAACTCTAAACCCGTCGTTAATAATTTCTCAAACAACATGTTTAATAATATAAATATAATAATAATAAATATACGTTCTGTACCACTATCCTTTATATGTAATCAGTAAACATAACACATACAGTACTCCTTATCAGCTATTATTATAGCTGCTAATAGTGGTAATTATTATTAGCATATATTTAAGTCTAAAATAATTGAAAATATTTTCTGACTTTATCGTTTAACATATTAAATGGTTGGCGGGGTCCTCAATCGTTAAATTGTACCCCCCCCTCCACTGAAAGGTCCCATCCATTTAATCTACATTATCACATCTCGAAAATTATACTTTAAACTTCTATACCTCTTTATACACAGTCAAGCTTTTAGTAATCAAAACGACTCCTAATCACACATGTATTTCGGTATAAAATACAGACTAGTGGTCATATAGTTTTCGCAATAGCAATATAATAACTTAGCATTTTCTAACATCATCTTGTTATCATGTATCTATCTTATGATATGATCTATATGTATCGGAATATTGTGAACGGCTACCAGCGATTAAAACTCCTAAAATGTTATTACGAAATATGAAAGTCTACCACTTTTAATCGCCCTTTAATGACTACTGAAGCACTGTCAACCACTGAAAATTATAGATAATCAAATCTACCTTAAATTATTATATTCAATTATCTTCCTTCGATGTGAAATATGAAAATACACATTTTATGTATAACTGTGTATGTATAACTTCTAATAGCAGCACTATAACGAATTATAAGTTATAGTGAACAAAACGGTCTCTAATCACATATGCATTTCGGTATAAACTTTAACCATCAATTGCTATCCTATTTTGATTTAAGTATAGCACAACCCTCTAAGAAAACTCAGAGACCACTAGCTCTTGATTATCCCCTTCACTACTATTTGATTATTGTATACATCACTTAGGTGGATTATACAAACCTACATATAAGGCGTCACGAACTTGGCATTTTTAATGGGTTAGTCTACTATTTCACATACATCGCAGTAACAAAAACCTGATAAAACCATTCACTGGTATATTATTTATAATTAGCCATCATTGTCTTCCTTAAATTATACACGATTAATCGTATATTATTTTTATTTTCGATATTATATCGGAAACTCATCTTTTGCCTGGGCCCTAAGCTCATCGGAGTGTAAAGTCAAAACTACTAACTTGACGAGTATTATAATAATATATTGAATAATAATATTATAATTAATTTAATAATCAAACATACGATTAGAATATTCCTTCGTGTTTTTAAATATTACATTAGTTAGAAATAATTTTCCGAATGTTAATGATATATATATTAATAATAAACATTATTATTACGGTGCATATATGGAAAAAGTAATTAACGATTTTACCTAAGATTTAAAAGAAAGTAAACGTAGCGATTTTAAATTAATCTCGTACATATTATTTCGATCTATTAAACATATAGAATATATTACACATGTCAGTGAAGAAATATAATATATAATCAACAATGAAACGTGAAAACTTTAATAATAATAATAATCAAAACATAAATATAATACAAACATAGTTGGAATATGAATACATATTTCATATTAGCTATAGACTCACACGAGCAAATGAGTAATCTACATCCTTACATACAGGTGTATATATATTTATAGATAAATGAATACATACATAAACATCATAGGTACATAATAAATAATAGGTAAACTAATATTTAATTTTCGTATACATATCTATAAAATATTATAAACATTTACATGTCACATACATACATAGCAAACTAGCCATTTTTCAAAGGATAGCCTACTATTTTTCACTTTCATTACAGTATCAATACCCTGATAAACCTAGTCACTGTCATTGTATTATCTGTATTTGACAGTCAAAGTCGTCACTAAATTATAGTCCAACCCATTAAGAAACTCGCGGACGAGCTATCTATTACTCCATTCGCTATGCTCTATATATTTATACATACATCATACATCATCGAACTTTAAATTTTACATAGAATATAGTCTACTATCTCACCAACCACGTAGTATAAATAACCTGACAGAGGTATTTGCTATCAACTAGATATGTATCATAGTTATTACTCAATTATCATCTATCACTCATTACCCACCACACCTATATTCATAATATACTAGGTATCAAATTTAACCACATACGTCCACACAGCTACGTAACGTTGTGAACTTGACATTTTTCATTAGATAATCCACTATCCAAGTATCATGCAATACAAATATCCTGATAATGACATTTGCTATCGGCCAACTAGCTACCATAATTATCATTAAACGATTATCTATTGGTTATTTCCTCTCCGTATTGGGAGGGCTGAGTCTCTGTAAGTCCCCTCCCCCGTTTTCCGCCAATGATTAGGCAATTATGAAACTGACATTAAAGCCTATTATTTGAATTAATTGCAGATGTTTTAAATGATACGGCATCTCCGCCAAAATGTATCGTCGATTGGGAACCCTTTATGTAAAGCTATTTAAGTGATGTTTTTAGAGCCATATGAGCTATAATTTAATCATAATCCGGGAGCTTCTGGAAAGATAGATCAAATAATAAGGTTCTGTTGATTAGTGTTATTATTAAATAATCTTAATTAAATATTAAATATAGTATAATATACGACTTACTATATAGTGTTTACAAGTCATCTGTAGTTCCTCGTGTGAGGGCTGCTGTTGTCCCAGAACAATAGAACTTGACATTATGTGTGTTTTATATAATTTATGTTTACACAGACCCGTATTTAAGGTTGAGGTGACGGGGGGCACGGTGGGCAATTTTCTCCGATGATAAAATTTTAGGAATTGTAAATTTTTATGAATTACTTTTTTGTGTTCAGCCAACTTGTAATAATTATATAAATGTAAACATTTTTTTTTATGTATCTATCGTATACTACCCAGTAAATCGTGCAAGGTATATTCTAAAAGTCAATCCAAAAACGTGGTGCCACTATTTTCCAAGTTCTTATTTTTGTACTCTGTAGTCAGTTCTAATTCCACAATTTTTCTCCTCCAGACTTGACTGAGATCAAATCTGCATCAAATAAAAATGGTGTTCGGAAATTCTTTACTAATTGCAGCTTGAAGAATTCTTTTTTCAAAATCAAAAACTATATGTTGTGGATTCAATATTTAATCAATTTCCAAACATTTACTTTTCAGCGTAGACATAACAGTTCTATACGATAATTCTTTTTTATCTTTTAATAAATTAGTGCAACAGGAACATATTTGTTATTTTTAAAACCAATTATTGTAAACATCTACTGAAAGAATTTCGTACAATTGTTAAAAGTGCCATCGACCAAAATAATCGAAAACGAATCGCAATCAAGACGGTAATTTTACCTTCAATGTTATATTACGACCGTAATTCGTCCATTGCGATTGCAATTCAGACAATATCACAAAATGGCCCTTTTGAATGTTTTGAGTGCGTTCAAAAAAAGGTATCACCGGAGTGTATCCCAAGAAAAAGAAGGTCGACTTTGACGTAACCCATTATGTGCGTTCCAGTTCATTTAGAGTTATCTCGGGTACACCATGAAAATTAAAACACAAATTCAATATTGAACATTAATTTTTTAACGCCAAAAACATAAATAATACGATTGTGTTAGTTTATTATTTAATAAATATATATATATGTAATAATGGTAATAATACCATTATTTAAATCGTGAATGGTAAAAAGTTGTAAGAAAAATTTTAAGCAGTACTTAAATGTACCATTACTACCATTTCATTATATATTGTTTTTACGGCACATAAAGTAGTTCATTTTTTTATCATGAATACATAACCAGTTTATTATAACTGTCATTCACTAGAAGAAATATTTCATTATCAAATGTTTTAATTTCTAATGAATTTAATAAACTGTGTATGTCTAGAATATTTGATGGGTTTTTGGGTAATAATTAGTTATGAATAGTAGGTTTTTACACAATATTATCGCGGACGCACTTGGGCTATATTAAAAGGTACGATTACGGACGCATCACATGTTGAACGTAATATTAAACCCTTTTTTACTGAAAAACATGGTTTTGTATTTCAAGTAATACGACTTATTAAAGCATTTTACAGTTTAAATACCTATTATAAAAATTGTAGAGGAAAATTGTTCATAGAATCGTAAGAAGCCCGATTTTTAATATCTTATTTCAATCGTCTAATATTGCATGGTAATATAACCAAGTTTTTTTTTACTTTTTATCGATTAATTATTTGACTAATTAATAAAAATATCGAAAATCGAGCTTCTTACGATTCTAGATAAATTTATCTTCTACAATTTGTATTATAGGTTCATTTACTGTAACAATTTCAATAAGCCGTATTACTTGAAGAACGAAACCATGTATTTATGCCATATTTTTTTCAATATTGAGAGCCTGAATCTTAAGAGGCCATTATGGTAACAAAATACGACTGTAAAAATATACTTCCTATTTTCCTCAGCTCTCATTAGTCGTAGATACGTGATTTTTTCACCAAAATTGATTTGAAAAGTTCTTTTAGACAATTGCGTGCAAGATTTTTGAATTTTTTTTAAAACCGATAATATTTACATTTAAAATTTTCAATTTTTTTAAAAAATCTTATTAAATAGAAAAAAAAACAAAAATCTGGCAGGCAGTTGTCTAGAAAAACTTCTCAGGTTCATTTTTCTGAAAAAATCATGTTTCTATGACTAACAAGGGCTAAGGAAAATAGGAAATACGAAAACATATTTTCATATTTTCGGTAAAAAAAATTACGAATTTGCCGTAAGTAGGATAAAAATGTCGGTTCTAAAACCTAGTCCCTAGTCATCCTAATCCCACGTCTCGCGCACGTGCACAAAATATATTTAATTATCAAACATATATATACATTGAAATATTGTGAACGGCTACCAGCGATTAAAACTCGCATTATTACGAAATGTGAAAGTCCTCCACTTTTAATGACTACTGAACCGCTGTCAACCACTGCAAACTATAGATAGTTAAATCCAATATACTCGAGAAGATTTAATTAAAATAGTACATTAGTTAATTGTGTAGTTTATATAAAATTAGCAACTACTAGTAGAAACTTGTAAAAACGTTAGCGACTCTTAAAAATATAAATTAAAAATTTCGTAAATATTATAGGTCACCGCCGCTCACGCACGTGTGTGACATAAATATATGCATATTTTCAAGTTATAGTAAACAAAACAATGCGTATCATTGTATATCATATATATATATATATATATGTGCGCTCGTGTGCCTGCTGATTTAAAGGCGTGTAGCACAATACAAACAAAGCTGTTTTATCGCGAGTCTTTGAATTTTTTCATCTCGTTTTTTATGCTAACTATACATATTAATTCTTTAAAATATCCGAAAGAGAAGTTTATAAAAAAGTAAATTTTATTTTTTAAAAACCAAAAGTACTAAAAGTACTTATATTTTTTGACGTTTTGAGGATTTTCCATTTCATCATTTCACCCAGCATAGTTAATGATTATACGTGCATTGTATTTTAAACATATTTTATAGATAATTCTAATTGCACATTAAAAAAAGAAAAAATTTTAAAATGATATAACATGTTGTTATTTATAGAAATTTATTTACACATATTACACACATTTCATACATGATTATTGATTGAAAAAAGATTTTTCTCAAAAGATGTGAGCGATAACTGATAATATGTGATAATATGTGATTATCGGGTTAAAGGTTTTATCGTACATTGGTGGGAGGGTAGGGGCCGAGGCCGGACACGTACGTGATAGAGATGTATGGGAGGGGAAGAGGGGGGTAGTGAGTGATAAACAAGGATGGGAGGGGTAGAGGCCGAGCACGTACGTGTTAGAAATGAATGGGAGGGTAACAGGGTGACACGGTCGTGCACGATGGCGGGCGCGGTCGCCGGATTTACCGGATCTGCGGGGGAGCCAGAACTCCCTAATATACCTACTAATATAGTAATCACTGCAGTCATATTATTACTTATTATTATACATTATATAATATTGTAATATATACGTGTTTTATTGTGAATGCAGAATACATGACAAAGCACGTATGATGTAACTAAATATTGTATTTATCGGGTGTTAATATCTATATAATCCACGTATAAATAATATCTGGAAATTAAAAAAAAATTATACAATTTTTATGGATAAACACAGTGCATAGTTTATCTTAAGCCCTTAATACTTATACAGAGTACAGTATTTACGGTCTTATCCCCCTCCCATCCATGGAAGTTGTTTAAAACAATATTTGTATGACTGTATGAACCAAAATGAATTTTATTTAATATTGATTTTATCGATCACAAGTTAAGCCAATAATTTGATAACAAATTCAAAACTCTGTGCCACAGATATAGGTAATATTATAATCGTGGTCATACCCGAGGTCAATACCAGTCATATTATTGTTTTGTTTTAGTTTATTCATTTTGGTGGTTTTGAGTAATGTTTATTTTCTATTAATTCCTCAGTATAAAAAAAAAAGAATATTTCCATAATTTATTAGAGTTTCATACGCGCCTTTAGTAGATTCCAATAATTCAACGGCAGAGTTAAAGTTGTGGAATAAAGTTGAACTTGCCAGACATTTTTGGAGACATTTTTGCTGTATGATTCAACAAATTTTCATAACATTAATAAATTATTGAAAATATTATACATGCAAATTATCTGTTCATCAGCGATAACCCCCAAGAAAATGTTTTCAACGATCAAACGAGTAAAAACGTATTTAAGAAACTCTACGGGTCAGGTAAATTTCTTAAACAAATCTTACACTTACCTACCTTTATGGTTATGATGTTCTTAAATGTTTCTTTAGAATCGATTTAATGGTCTTTGCATGCTATCAGTATACAAAAATAACACTATCACACCTAATAAAGTATTCAATTCTTTCACCGTTCTTAAGAAAATTAGACTTTGTTTCATAATTAAGAAACCAAATTTTGTACACAAATGACAAATGTTTATTAACATACAACAATATAACATGAATATAATATGAATAAATGTGTATATCATTATATATGTCTGTAAAAATCTAACCTAGTCTAACACAAACCCCCCCCCCACCCGTGGAAGAATCCTACGCTAGATAACACAATATATAGTATAAGTACTTATAATTAATAATCTCTTATAATCGAGAGGTGCATTAATGGAAAACAGTTTTAGCGGTAAGGGTTTTAGGTTACGAATTCCAAAATCGTGACTATGAATTAGTTACTAAAGCATAGTATCAATTTTCGAAGAGAAAATGTTAGGGTTGTGGTGCCAGGGTAATGCACCTAGTAAACTAACCACGAGCTAGTACGATTTGAACAAATAATAAAAATTGAGTTGACAGTGTTATTATATATAAATGATAATATATCATAGCACATGCATTTTATCAACAAAAATATGTTTAATATATTTTCGAAAATGATGGTCTGTATTTTTGTCGACTTCGTTATTTTTTCTTAGTGATATACTCACTACAAAAAAATTTATATAGTGGTTCGCGAATGGTATTCGTTATGCATAATTCGTATAGGTACCTATATGTATATCGCTTTCAAGGATAAGATTTAAAAGAGATAAATAAATAATCCAATAAAATCACTACGTAAAACGTATATAAACAAACAATACACCGATTTTCCGTATGGAGAATATTATATTTTCTCATATATTATAATATGCACATAGCGTAGTATGGTATGTATAACTGCAACTATAGCTAAAAAAAATAAATTTCCCTAGAGAATTTGGAAAAAAAACAAATTTAGTATAACTTATTACGAGCACAGTTGCCGAACGACGTCGTAAGAACGATATTCTTGTACTACCTACTCGCTGTATGCGTCAAATCCTGCAGTCGGGCGAATATTTTAAAAGCCTATTACTTTCTACATGAATCCTACACGGTAATAAACCATCGAAGTTTAAAACTTTAAACTTCGATACGGAGCAATAAAGTTTGATATATATATATATATATATATATATATATATATTATATAATGTAGATATACGTATAACATTCTATATGAAAAGTTTTTAATTGAAAACGGGATCCGACATCTCGCCGCGACGGTGAATATAAAAGTACATAGAGTCAACAGAGTCATTGATTATAATATACACACGTACATAATGTATATAATATGATACTACTCATCCGTGTCCACCATAAAGCTGATCTAAAGTTGGTCCTCGCGTTTCGTTTGTATGACGTCTAGACACAGTGTACACATATTGATGATATATTCGATAGCACCGAAGACCGTTATAGTATATAGCTCGAAAACAAATACTGCGAGATGTCCGGATGGGTTACCGAGTTTTCCTTTTTGCCCATGGGAAAACTAAATGATTCGATGGCCTTGGCCCGTCTTGAATATAATACAGATCGGTAACAAAAATAACAGTGAAGAAATGTCACAACTTGAATAATAGTTAAAATTAGTTGATTGTATCTATATAGTTATTGTAATGGTGTTCCACACCATTACAGTTTTCATATTTTTATAATCATAATATTATATATATATATATATCACAGACGTGCGTGTCATCTTTCACTAAATAATACATTTTGATCAATAAACAAAATTTAATATAAAATCGTTCGGCCTGCTAGGCATACGTGCGAGCTGAACTATATAGTCACGTTTCATCATTTACTCCGTGCATTATTACTGCCAGGAGGTCATTGGTAAAGTAAAATAATTTATAGTACACTTATTTTATTTATAAATATATGTTAAACTGTACTCGATACATTTGAGTGTCGTGTCTAACATCTAAATCCTCTCACGTTCCCCGTTTGGTATAAATCTATCACTATGGGTACACAATTACACACTGTATACCAATAGGAGAACTCTTGTCTACCCACAAACTCAGGCTTCTGGAAATAATTTTTTTTTACATTTGTTCTATTATATTAAATTAACTTGTATATTATTTGAAAATAACATTAAACCTATCTATCTAAAACACGTTAAATCATGTATCATTTGATTTACTTACTGTAACCTGGAAAAGTCAATTTATCAGAATAACAGGATACCTATGTTAATAGGTTGATTATGTCATCCTATGTTATATCTCGGTCGAGTCAAGGTTTATTATTGCCTATTGAATTCCGTGTATACTATGTATAATATTTAATAGCCGATACTTGATATTTGATATTATTAATAAACAGAAAAGTAATTACATCTTAAAATGCAAAAAAATTCAATTATTAAATACAACAGGGTTAGAAATTTGAAATTGACTCATTGTTAATTAATTTAATTATATAATATGTGCCCATAAAAATAAGCCAAGTCAAATAACTCCAAAAGTGTATTAATCATTAGATCAAAAAATTAAAACTATGTCTTCAGCAGTTATAATTTATAACCTACCTTCTTATAAAAACGTACCTATATAGTTAAGAAATCGTGTAAAGTTTATATTCACATATTATAAAAGATGACTCTTTCGATTTTCGAGCAGGTAATTTTGTGACAATTAAATATCTCGTAAATACACGTGTATACATACAATAGGTATTATGTTCAGTTATATAATATTCTTACTGAAACAAGTTATTATTATATTCGTGACGGTTTATATTTTAAACATGATTTTTAACACATCAGTCATTATTGTTCGAAAGTATTATTATCAAAAGCTTAGTAACGTAATGTATTATATTTTTATATGCGAATTCGTAAACGCTAAATAATAATATAATACAATAATGACGCACGTTTTGTAAGAACCACTCGTATAAAGTTAGGAGGTTTATAATATTATAATGACCGAAATATACAAAAATACATTAGGAATATTCTTTGCATGTAAAACATGCAATGGAAACAATTATTGTGTCATCATAAGTGAAAATCGGGGGGAGGGGGGCTTATGGAGCTTAGCCCCCTTAAATATTCTTTAAGCTTCCTTCCAAACAGACAAGTTTTAATTGTGTGTAGAATCAAAGCCCTCCCATTAATATTGATGTTAAAAATGTTAGCTCTCCTTTGAAATTTTGATGGGTTCCCGCCTATGCGTGCCATCCATATATACTATTTACTATAAATTTTATTATAATTTATGTTTAGATAGTATAATGCATGTTAGCCGGTTTAAGGAACAGAGAACACTTAATTTCTTGGCAGGATTGAAACAAGATTATTTTTTTAGTCATTTTTAAATACCCATTTGTGAGAATATTTGAAATTGTGAATCCTACAGGTACTCGCATGCGCAGTACAACTCACATTTCTTTTACGTAGCATTACCTATGTAGAAATCTTCTATTTTTTACAAGTTATTTTGTATCTCCACAGAACTTTTCTTAGTAAATACAAAAATGTTCAAGAATTTGAAAATACAGTATTTAAGAATATTTAAAAATGCCAAAAATCAGATTTTGAATAACCACATTATCGAAGAAGAATAATAGGGGTAAGTTTGGTTGATGAATCACCCTGTATGTCTATAAAGTAGATTGTAGTTCGTGCTACTGACATTTAATGTAATACCACGTGTAATAGTAAGTACATATGGTACATAAAAGTGTTATATAAGTATGCGAAAGCCGATAAAATAAACTTTTTCTTGCGCTTATTATATCATAATTATACGAAATTACAATAGTACGTCATATATATATCATAATACGTACTTTAATATTGATAACGTGTTCGATATTTAAAAATATAATATATTTTAAATAAGTATATTATGTTATTATTATTGTTATTATTATTTCATTTGAATGCATTGAAAACACCTTCAACTCTTCAGCATCGTTTGTGTCATTAATATGTTTTCGACATAAGCAATACAATTGAGGAAAAATTAAAATCGAAGAAAAAGAGAGTAATTTTGGAACCAAGGTCGAATTTAGATGTGGGGTCGCGTATACATAGAACCGAATTTTATCTACGTGATAAATGATACATCGACAGAACAGATATATAAAATAGATACATTTACCCCTTTTTTACATGAGCGTCGTTTGATTGACTGCAGTTTATCAATAGTATTATAGTTGTCAAACTAAAATAGAATATCAAGGACGACTTATAATCGCAAGCGGATGAGTTATGATCGCTATCGAGTTGTATCAGACGATTTTGATTTTGATCCTTTATTTATGCAACGAAAAAAAATGAATGGATTTGTAGCTTGACCGCCGACATAACCAAAGCATTTCCATCGGAAGGAGCTCCTTCCATCGATATTAGGAAAAACAGTCTCCCATTGCAGTATAAATAAAATGATATTTCCACTAAAGTAATCGTTATTTTATTTATAAAATAAATTGGGTCGTTAAATCAAACATTTTATGTTAACGTTTTGATGAAGACAAATATATTCCTATTTTTTTTTTTTTTTTACACAAATAAGTCAAAATATAAGAAAGCAATATTTTATTTGAATAAATATATTTTTATATTTTTTAAATAATATTATTATAAGATATATATATATATATATATATATATATATTTTTTTTTTTAATATAAATATTGTAGATATTTTATATACTTTTTAAGTAATTTTTTCATTGACTTTTTGAACTGTTTTTAAATACAATGACAAATACAGCAGAAATATAGTTTTATTTATACTGCAACGGGAGACTTTTTTTCCGTATGACATTTTTTACTAGAAACTTTTTTAAAGAGACTTTTATCCGTTTACCTCATCCACCGCGTTTGCAGCCTGATCTGAGTAACTACCGTTTGCCCACCATCTCATTTAATGCGGTCGCGATATAGTGAATTCGCCGACTCGAACCTCCGAAATTTATTGGCTTATTTTAAAGGATTACTGCAGGTGAACACAAATGATTTCGTCTTTCAAACTACAAGAGCTGTATTCAGCTAAATATCCATAGTCTACATTTGCACGACAATATAATATAATTTCATAGTAAATAGTATAATATATGTTTGACGACAACGCGATTCACGATGTGCACTGCAAACGTGATGCTGTTTTTGCAACTGTGTACACGGTTTTTGCTGCGATGGTGATGAAAAACGTGTTTTTCGTCTTATGCAAATAATAAATTTCATATTATATAGTACACACGCCGTCTACTAAACGGCTAATGACGATAATAATAATAATAATAATAATAATCTGTTGCAAAATTGTCAGCGCGAATAGACTATGATGCAGTGCGTAGCTCTCTCGAGAGAATATTTTAATTATTCAATCGTATAATATACAGTTATACATTCACTTATTGTAATTATAATATATTATTATAATGTCATTATTACGATAAACCGACTGCATAATAATAATTATTAATCACATAGAGGTAGAAGCTGCTACGGATTGATTTGAACAAAACTTATTACAATAATAACGTTGCAAAAATCTTTCCGAGTCGTCGTCGGATAATAATATGCTGTTGCACATTAAATGCATTACCTGTGATAAACGCCTTGGCATAGGTATATGTACAATAAACAAATAACTATATTATTATAGAATGCCCATTGTGTACCACTACGCAGGGCCGCGATTTATATTTGTATTAATTAAAACGGGGGACACCGTCAGATAAGACTCTCCTCTCCGGACCAATAGAGAGCCGAGAATGATTTTTTTTTCTCTCAAAGCCCATCGAATGAAATTATTTTTTAATCATAATATCCTATACGCATGTACATATACACACATACAGCTTCTAAAAAAGCTATAAGTTTCCAAGCCTAGTTATCACCTATATCAACCACCCACTGAAAGAGGTGAAAGATATTCTGAAAGTTAATATATATATATATTCATAAATGCATCAATACATTAAATGGTCAACGATACTGAGATGCACGAGTTGTTTAAGTCTTTTAAGAACACCTCACTCAGTGGCGTAATTTCCGGTTTTAATAGGAGGGTAAAGTTTAGACTAGCCCACGTGTCTGAGGCAAAAATAGATTCATTTTATGTTGAAAAACGTGGAGGAGCTAAATAATTATGGTACCTACTTCGCTTCGGTGGCGTTATTTTATACTTTTCTAGAAGGGTCAAACAAATTAAATAACAATATAAAACTGCTAAAACGTAATACGAGTATTAAAAAATTGGGAATCAATAAATATGAACTATTTCTATTATACATGTTTTTTTTTTTTTTTTTGAAATCATGGATCAATTTAAGAGTGATTGTTTTCTTTTATAATTTCTATAGTATTTAATATTATATAGTATCTACTTACCTATTATAACTAGAAAACTTGATATATATATATATATCAATTATTATCGTAACAATAATTTTCTAATCGTTAATAATTACCAATATTGAATTTTCTCAAAATTAGAAAAATTATAGTTGTGTTACTTCACCAAAAATGTGACTGCTTTTACAACCCGACAGTGATTAATGCCCGTCTTGCCACCCCCTCCCCCTCAAATGACGCAAATGATCTCATTTTAAATTTGTCGTACAAGACTATTTTACTCCACCTCACATACGTGGACAAAATTTTGGATGCCCACAGCTCACACGTGCATTCAAAAACCATCACGGTCGATATTAATTATTATGACACGATAGCTACCAGTGTTACGACAATTGCGCTCGACTCGGTATGCTTCGTATACTATAATATTATAAAAAAAACATTGTAAACATAATATACATTTCATTGGACGTTAAATACCATTTATACATTATTTATATATATATACGATATTATTTATATTGTGTGTGTAACACAATGCGCACAATACGTGCCTACAAGTAGGTAGGTACTGCCTATTCTTGATACATCAGAACGACACGGCCGACTCGTGAATATAACAATGTGCATTAGATGGCATAATGATAATTTGAAAAATGTCAAATCATTATTTTTCTAAGCTCTCCCGTTACATACCACAATAATCCTCTCGAATCCGAGCTTCATAAATACCATTGTTTTTCTTTACGAGGTGAACTGGTTTTTCAACTACACAACAACGACGACGACGTATGGTATCTTGCTAAGAATTATTCAGAGATATTATATTATTGTTAAACGTTGTCAACATATTATTATTGAACCGAATGGTGTTATTTGCTGTTATCGAATAGAGCGACTCGAGAAACGACTTTATACCAAATACGGTATACACGGGTATACACCACAATATAGTATAACAAGCGCACATATATTATTTTCGTATAAAAGAAACACGATTTGTGTATTATACTATCAAAAAATCGAAATATTCGTAAAATAAATTACACCGCTCCGAGTGGTATGATATAATATGGACTTGTAAAAAATATTGGTGTTGGAGGCAGCTGGTCAGGTATCGTGTTGTGTCGTCCGAACTTGAGTGATGTTAATATTCGAATCGTGCGATCTTTGGTCAAGAGAAAAACAAAGTCACATATTATTATTACTATGTTCGAGACTGGCTTGTGAAAAACGGACGGTGCGCATTTTAATAATATTATTGTGTATATTTATAATAAATACGTTATGATAGACGTCAGCTGTAATATAACATAATATCATAATATCGTTCGAACGATGATAGTAATAAAATTAAGCTCAGTGGTTATTGTAAGCGCAAAGGTTTTCAGAGTGAAGATTAATCGACAGTTTCAGTGAAAATGCTCTCGTGACGTTAAACTTATACAATTTATCTCCTGGAAAAAAGTCCTTTTTCCGGGAACGTACCCTTTGAGGAAGATCTACGAATTTCAGGAATTCAACGAGCACACTACAATACACATACTCGTATAATATATTTATATACATTATAATATACGACGTTATGTATACATATACTCTAAACCGGCTAAACGTGGACTTTACGCAGAAATCAACCCTTCCAAACGAACAATAGCAGCATAACATAATCATAGAAAATGGGTAGGTATGCGTATTATAGCTATACATTACGTTATTATTAAAATAATTTGAAATCGTTTTTTTAATATTATTAAACGCGTTAAGTATATTAGTTTTGGCGGGCATATTGTAATAGGCATAGGCATGTTTATGGTGGTGGCTAGTGGCCACTCTCCCCCCCCCCCCAAGGTGGACTGTGTCTACTGCTTCAAAAAAATCATGCCTAAATAAAAAAAGGGTTGCGCGATCGCCGATCATACTACAGATTTTGTAATTATACAATACATTATTATTTTTCTAATTATGCAATTAATAACCTAACCTATCAGAATACTTAAAAAAAAGTTTATCAAAATTCTTATTAAAATTGTTGGTGTTATAAGAAAAATTGAAAAAAAATTTTTTATGCCTACTTAGAGAGTTAAAGCTTTGCTTAGTATTTTAGATTTTGTGTGTGATCATTCTGGTAGTAGTTTTTCCAATAATTATGAATCAAGATCGCTCAGATGGTTTATTAAGTATCGAGCAAGAATTGACAAAAAGTATAAACTTTAATAATGCATTTGTATTGTTTTGGCACGCTGATGGCGTTATACTTTTCAGTTATGATTAAAAAATGTTGATATTATTGCGAATTTTTTAACATAAAAAATAAACGTCAAAAAAAACCATAGGTCATACAATTTAAAAATTTGTTATGTCTCCTCGGCCACCAAAGTCTGAGCACGCCTATGGTAATAGGTGTACCTACCTATAAGCGACCAGCTACGGGTATTAATCGCCAGCCCGCTGTTGCTTATTATTGCGATACCTTCTCGGCACGTGTCCGCGGCTTCCTGCGTATGTTGTAACAGTTTTCATAGTACTTATATAAAAATAGCAATAAATCTTTCCGGGAAATGACGCATTATTATTATTCATATTATTATTAGTAGCGTCTGTGTAGTACCTACCTATAATACTCGCAAGTCGGCCTCAAATGGAAAGAAAAAGGTAAAAAAATAAAACATCACTCAAGAGAAACGAAACCGCTGACCAGCCATGAAGCGAACGACTATAATACTGTTACAGCTGTGACAGACGATTGGAGAATCGTGATTTGAAGACGTCTGATGTGATGTAAATAATAACAATAATTGCGGGATGAAATAAAATAAACTGGCATGTAAACGGTACGTATAGTCCTCTTTGTGGTGTTGAGTTTTTCCTCACGCGGCATCATATCACTGTTATATAACTACCATAATATGATCTTCGATAAAATATTGAATTATAACTAAGGCTAGAATTTCGATGCACTTTGCATTGTTTTCCTACGTGATGCTCGTTTTATGACATATACGTCTCATGCATTTTTGAAACAGAATAAGAAGTTTTTATTTTGTATTTTTTGAAAATTTTTATTCATTTATTTATTTATTTTACCATTTCTTTATCAAAAAATTCTTTTTCTATTGCTATTTTTATAAATCATTTTTGATAAACAAATAATAAAGTACAATAATTTTAATGGTCATAAGAGCTTTCCAAACGGTATCGGAAAATCGGCAAATCGGTAATCGACAATCACTAATTGGTGACTACACACCACACATTGAATGTAGAGATTTTTTCCTTTTTATGTATATCGACGTTATTTATAAATTATTTTTTCGAAAAATTCAATTATATTATTACTTAGGATTCAATTTACCTAGCTCCAATATTCACGTAATTATTTGGGACTCAGCTTATCACTCCCGTGCCAAAGCACCCTGATAGTCGGCGCCCACTGGTACGTATATAGTCGTAGTGCCTATATGGGCCATTATTGACCCATTAAGTTACTGTATAACTGGACCACAATCAGTTTGATTTTAAATTTAGTATATTATTGTTATGATTTGATTTACACAGCATATTTTACGTATATGGTATAACTGTGTTAAGTGTAATTTTGATATCCATCAAACTGATAACTACTTAAAAATTACATTTTGACTTGTTTGTATGCACATTATTGATTGCACAACCGCTTTTGAAAACCTAATTACGCACTACAAATGCGCATTTAGGGTATTTAAGAAATTTTCACCGATGTATGTGTTAAAACACATCCACTCGACCGTGCGGTTTTAGGTTCTGAGTGGAGCGATGATTGTTTCGATGTTAAAATGATGTGTGTTTTTCTATACACGAATAATTATACAGTAGTTCAAAAAAGCTTCAATTTTCAACTCTGACTGTGGTTTCTGATAGCAAATTGGATTTGTTGGTTGACAGATCAACATTCAATACTCACAATACTTTCAAAAAACGTCAAGCAAAAAAATATAAGGAAAACGGGAATTTGTACGCCAAACCAGTTTTCGATAAAATCGATATCGTATCATTTTATGTAACTTAAAAAACTTCTAAATTCAATACAAGGTTATTTGTAAGTTATTATTATAACAATTTAAAAACAATAAAGATACAAAATTGGTTAAAACAAGAAATCTTGTTTTAAAATTTCATACATTAGCTATAAAAATTGAAAATTTTATACATTTTTAACTTCAAAATGATTTGCAAATCAAGAACAATACGGGCAATAATTTAATATAGCTAGACAATTTTGAGATTTTTCACTCTGAGCCGTTTTTCACGTGCAATGATTTATCATAATTGAATTCGAATTTTAACACGTCCATTACCGCAGTGGTCAGTGACCTAGTCGACTTCTAAACTATATGTATAACAGTATGGATCAACTTGCCCACCTTTATTTTACTCGAGTGTCTCTTTATCGGATTACGGAATGGTTTAAGACATAATAGTACATTTTTAATATTTTTTTTTTTTTTTTTTATATAATATATACCTACTAATGAAAAAAAAGAATTAACGCATACAAAGATTTATAATATAATATTATACCATACTACTGGTCACTGGGCTACTAGTATAGAAATCTGTGAGCATATTGTATTTCATAGTAAACATAATAAACACTATCGCAGAATAAACAGCTGTCCACTAACGACATGACAATAACATTTCGTGCTATTATTTATCACAATTATGTTTAAATTATATATATATATTATAGAATATGGATTGAAAGCTATTATCTTATATTTTGTGGATTGTAAGTTTTATTTCGTCGGGCACAGATTATTTGTACGCTGTAATAAAAACACCAAAAGTATTGACTTCGCATCAATGATACAACAAACATTATGTTTGGATTTAAAATTTTGCAAATGTTATAATTTCGGAAGATGTGGTGGAAAATTTATAATAAACAACTATAATATTATAATTCTACATTATCTTTAAAACTTCACCTTAAAATATTAACCTTAGATATTTCAATTGATACGCAGGTGTGTGTATGTGTATATATTATTATATAGGTATTGTTTATACGTGTGTATATGCGCAACTAGGGGGGTTTAAGGGTGTTTTAGCACCCCTAAGCTTTAATTAATGACTTCCTGGCCCCTGTTATAAAACACTAAAAATAATGTGAGAAAGGTAGCAGTAACTTTTTTATCTAAGATTTTTTTTTTACTTTAAAAATATATATATATATATATATATAAAAAGATGGTTTTCCCAATATAAACAAGTTGCAGTTTTAATCCCAATAAGTTCTGCAACATCTGAACGCAATTTTTCAAGTATGCAACAAATTAAAAATTGTTTGAGTACAAGTATGTTAGAGCAACGGTTTACTGACTTATTAGTTTTAAATACTAAAAGGCATGTTGCAAATATTATAAAAACAAAATCAATTTGGGATATTGAAATAGGCATACATAATTTTAGTAACCCCTAAACATGATTATGATGGACAGTGGTTGTAATAAGTCATTAATATTCTGATGCATTTTACGTAAATATTGTTTTCATGTGAGTTTATATAAGTTAGGAATCATTTATAATGAACATGAATTAAATCTTAAAAACCGTAAGTGCGTCATGTTGAAAATAAAAATAATTGGAATCGGATAAAAGGAAATACAAGATTTCTATATAATATACCACTGTTTTCTTAGCCTTCTTTTGTGATTTCTTAGAATAGTTCCGGATGATTGTTGGATGATAAGAGGGTTGGGATGGTGATGAGTAAGCGTTTATAATAGAGCCTTGCTATTTCGGCGAAAGTGGGTATTTTGAAGTCTAAGTGAAGAGTGCTGTTGGAAACTTAGAATGGAGCTTTTGAGATAGTGCGGAAGATTTTATATTGGAATCAATGAATTTAGTTGGTACGAGAAATATTATCTAAGCCCCGCGGCTAGATACCGTAGGACCATATGGGTCTTAGTCATAGTTTAGTAGGTAGTTTTTTGAAATTAGGAACGCGCGAAGAAGGCGGAGATGGTTGTTGAATGATCGAATTTTATTTTTTACGTGGGGTAACCCAGTAAGTCGAGGATCGATGCGTTGAGTCTAAAGCAGCGTGCGCATTGGGAACTGAAAAGAGGGTTAATTTTTGAAAAAGAGGGTCGGACATACCTCTCGTCGGAATGAGAATGTACAATGGATAGATTTAGTCTCGTTCATTTTTATTATTTCTATATCAAGCTTGGAGAAGGTGTAGCCGTGAAGGCGATTCCGAACATATATTGAGAAGCAAGGTAATAATAGGATCGACGGTATAGGCTGAGACACCTTTGACGTCATCAGCAAAATCGCCGACAAGAGTAAATGAAATGAGACGAAGAAGGCTGATCAGATATATAGATATAAATTGAAAAGTCGGGGGGCTGGACTGCGCCTATCGTGGTACCTACGGCACGTTATATATTTTTATTATATAACACGATATTAATGTAGTTTATATGTTTGTGCGGTGTAAACCATGTACACAGACACAGTATATAAATTATTGTAAAATATATTAACGTGACATATTTCCCGATTTAATGACAAATACGTGTGCGTGCGTGGATTGCGTGTAAGATTTTTGTGCCATAAATGCATATACCCATATTATATTATATGGGCAATGAAAAAATTCAAACTGATACGACGTGTAGATACGCACATAATGGTATATGCATAATATTATAATATATCATACAATTCGCGTGTACCGTCTATAGAATATTATGGGAAAACGTATTTTAATCGAAAATAACGGCGCCGCCGTATTATATGCTGTTGCACGACTGTATAGATATTATGTTATTTGCTCGAAAAACGCGTGATGTTATATTATTATTATTATTATTTCATCAAAATATAATACGCGCGCGTCATTCATCGCATCATATATTGAACATGATAATGTACATACGGATTATTATATAGACGCACAAAAAGTATTTAGATTAATATTTTCGGAAACAAAAGCATACAGTGCGATAGAGGATCATAATATACTATATATTATATTGCGTATATTAATACCTATATCGAAGTTAATAACTTATTGGTGTGTAGTTTTCACGTAAGCCGCGGCGTAAATCCCGCCGAGTGCGGCGATAATATTATGCTGCCGTAATATCGTACGATTATTTACGTGCACGACCTACGCCACAGAATCCCCGACCCCGCCAAAGTGAGTAATTGCAATCTGATTAAAAAAAAAAAAGAAATGTTTAAAAAAAAATACCGCAAATATATGAAAAGACGTAAGGCGAGGTGAGAGAGAGAGAGAGAGAGAGAAAACTTTCTTACTGCGAACAATCACGCGCGCGGCCGACGAGAAGGGTTTTGGCATAAAACACGACTTGTAACTGACAGGCCGCGCGTGTGCTAAATAGAGCGCATCGAAACAAATAACACTACGGATAACCCAACGCTTGTAGATATATATATATATACACATGTATGTGTGTGTGTGTGTGTGTGTGTGTGTGTGTGTGTGTGTGTGTGTGTATAGTTTTATAGTTTTTACGATTTGCACTTTCAAAGGTCATTGTAGCCCGTGCGAGAATGTTAACCGCCAGAGTTGCCGGGTAAATCGATTTTTCCTTCTTCTCGTCTACATAATTGAACGCGTGTTTGTATTGTTTTCGGACTCGGACATATATATATATATATAAGGTCCGCGTATACGAACGAGAAAGAGATCTCGTCCAAGTCATGCCGCTATGATGCACCCGTCCTCGACGAATGAGACAGATGTAAGAACGATACGGTACGGTACGGTGCGATACTGCGGAGCTAGACGATTTTAAAGCGCGTCGTCTGAAGGAAACCGAGAAAAGTGTGTGTACTTGCATAGAGCAAATCTCCAGCAAACACCTCAAATACGTTATGATTGTCACCACCTCGTTCGAAAACCACCGACATCTCTGAAAAAGTACCTCTCCGTAAATATCATAATCTGTATTCGGCTTCCAACCTACAGCTCGTTACGTGTATACGAATATTATGACATTGCGCGTTTATTGAGAGGTGACACGAAACGTTTCGGTATATTATTTACAAAACCGAAATTAATATCGAAGAATAAGCACAAATTCCAGTCACAATGTATAATATTGTAATTTTTACAGTTTATCTACATTATTCAAGAATTGCATATTGTGATATAGAAATATGCATACACTAAAATAGTAAAAAAAAAAAAAACTATGTAAATAACGGTGAAACATTTTTGAGTAAGTTCAACAATATAGTGTAGTGCGCACTGACATCATCCATCAGTGATACTCTCAATTTTTAATAAACTAATAACTAATATAATACGAACCAAATAATTAATCCTGCTCTTCGATCAGAATTCTATAAGTGCTATCAATTATAAGCATATTACATTATTATACAGTGAAACACCGTTATCTCGAACTTTGGTATCTCAAAGATTCTGTATATCGGTTTTTTTCAGTTCCGGAGACTTCGAAACACCAAACTTCCACTGTATCTCATTTTATTTTTCAACGAATTTATGTAAAGTACATATATCACGTAGAGTATGTAAACAGTAAACATATATCGACTAGAACAGCGGTTCTCAAACTATGGTACACGTACCACTGTGGTATGCTGAAGACTACATGGTGGTACAACAGAGAATACATAAATAATTTTAATTGTGTGTTTGAAACAGCTAATAAATAAATATAAATAAATTTAAAATAATATTATTCCTTATACGACGCATAATTTCTATAACCCTAATTAACAACGCAAAAGAATCTTTAATAGAATTATCGTTGTATGAAAGTTTGAAAATGAAATTCACTAAATTAGAATTGGATGTGTTTTGAATAAAAATTAAAAATAAATATCCAAAAAATTGTTATTTTTAATACCATTTACAACTACTTATCTTTGTGAAATTAGTTTCTCTTTAATGCTCGTAGTAAAAAAACAAGTTTTGAAATTAACTGAATGTTAATCCAAATTTGCGCTTAAAATTAAATATCTACCACTGAACCAAATATTTCATCACTGACGACAAACTTACAAATCTATGCTTCTCATCGAATATTTATTATTTATTTGTTGTTTATAAAACTTATTTATTAATATATAGTATTTAATTTTAAAAACTAATATATTTTTATTTATCAATAAAAATAATTGTATTATAGTATTTTATTGCTTAATTATTTGAAATAAATATATTGCAATTTTGGATAGTTCTATTTTTAGTCATAAATGATACGTGACAGATTAATAATACACATGAGTGATACGCGAAAAAAAAGTTTGAGAACCGCAGGACTAGAGAATTTTAATTTATTATATTATATGAAATAGTATAACTTATTGAAATAATAGTCAATGGTGAGAATATTCTCCAATCGATAAACCCCCTCTGCCGACCAAAATATCTGAAATTTAGAGTTAAGCGGCAAAACGAAAATATGCGTTTAAAAAAACCTACAAAATAACAAATACGCGAATGGAGTAATTATAATAATATTAAACAGACGATTCGGTCTTTTGTCGATTACAACGGATGATGGAAATTTAGAACGAATATCCTGTAAATCAATAATATAATATGTTTGTCAATTTATATAATATTTTTGTGGCGATAATTGCACTTGATATACGTTATTCAGAATCTTTTTGCAGTAAACGACGCTTATAAAACTCAATTTGAGACCAGCACAAATTGAGTCTTATAACCGAATAAATCTTATAGGCCAGAGTGGAAAAAAAATAGATAACAATTTTAAATTTAATTATTAACTTTATTTTACTATTTAGTTTTTACATAATATTGTTAAATGCATATAATATTATTATTGATTAAATGCATATATTAATTTAGCTTACGTCGATATTAAACTTGTATTATTATTTTTACTTATTACTAAGGTTATTATGTTATCCACTAAAAAACGTATAATTGTGATAAAAATAAATTTTAATTTTTTTTTATTTACTATATAAAATTAAATTATATATAAAAAAAAATACATTTTAAAAAGAGTTGCATTGAATAATTATTGTTTGTTTTAAATGTTTTGTTGTAGATCTTCGTCCATTTGGCGCTAATAATTTTTTGAATCTATTAGAAGAAAAATCTTCATGTAAAAAATTGTATTTTTTAAAATAATATAAAAAATTATAGTCACCTGGAAAAACTCCTCTCCACTTCAACAGACGTAATTGGTAATTATACCGAAAACCGTCAAATATGTGCTTAAAAACAGAAAATACACAAATTATAAAATATGCAGTTATATGCAAAATCATAAACATCCTAACTCTACTCATTAAAAACGAAACCATATATGTATTTAATATTTTAATTTTGTATGCAGAATTCATACTATTAATTATTAAAAAAAAAATTGTAATTTTAGTTTGTTCTCTGTTATTTTCAACTATTTTGGAAATATATTGGTCATATTCATATTGTAAATTAAAATGAGTACCTCGATGATGAACAACTATCTTTATTATACTCCATAGATGACTTTTCGATAACTGGACCACACACCTTACACTACAATAAGTAACGATAATTGCAAAAAAATTTGAAATTCGATAAAATGTGTTGTACATACATATTATTAGACATGAATAGAAACTAGTAATAAGTAATAACCTACTCGAAGAACATTTTAAAATCAATTTATATCTAAATTTTACCAAAAAAGTTTATTTCTTCCGAAATTTAAGTCTTATTACCGTGGTGGTGGTCTTATGACAGAATTTTTTTTTAATGTAATCGGATACGTCCGTTCCAGAAAATTTTGAGTCTCCAAAGCGACTGAATCCTATCTGTGAGTCCTATAAGCGGCGTCCACTGCAATACTAACAACAACAACAACAACAACAACAACAATAACAACAACAATAACAACAACAGTAATAATAATATGATACCACGAGCGCAGCCGAGCAATACTGACGTGAAACCCCGTCGAAACGTCAATATAATCGTTTGCATTATAAATAGATAAACGGATGATTGATGATTGTTAATACGAAATAATCGTTTTCCCAGCGAAAATCTTCACGTTTTATTTCATTAACCTTCAGTGGTGGAAAAAAAATCATAAAGCGCTAAAACATTACGGTCGGTAAAAAACGAATACGCTACACACACACACACACATAATATGACGTTTATATACAGTAATATAATACACTTACCGTGACAATGAAACGGCTGTTTAATTTTTTTATGGTGTCGAGTTAATTGGTGTAACTAAATATTATTATTATTGTTACGCGCTCCTCCCGATAACAATAAACGAACCTCGGCCCCCGTGTGCGACGTTTCACTCATTGCGAAACAATCGGGGTTTCTCCTCGAAACATATATTACACACTTTGTTATATTATGTACGACGCGATAGAACACTTACGTACTTATATAACATTATAATAATATACGTATTGTGTATACATTGTACTTAGGTATACATATATATACGTATATACCCATAATATTGTTATTAGGTGTTTGATGTTTATACACTTTGTCTCGTGTGCGGATTTACCGTCAAAGTTTAAGCGTGATTAATATTATGTCCGTCAAATTGGCACCAACTACGACTTCAAAAATATCATTCATCAATATTTTGAACTTGATACGTCATGTTGCTACAGCGTTTTCAGAATTTGCTACTTAGCGCTTGCAGTTTTCGCTTCGTCAAAAAACTTGTAAATTTAATTCAAGGTTTCTCATAACTCGTTGTTAGTAAAAATTTTTAAAAAAAGTTGAGCGTAAATCTACATTATTTTTTTATAAGCGACTAAAGTTAAAATGTCGACATAATATCACGTCTATATCACGAAAATTTGAATTTTTTTTTTTTGATTTAGAAATTCATAAAAACTATTATTTTGTATGCAGATTGTACTTTAAAAGTGACGATAAAACGTGTCGAATTACATATTATGCGCAATAAGTACATATAAACTTGTAGTAGTGCAGTGTTGCAGTGACGCGTTGATTGCAGTTTACTTGCAACAACGACGTTACAAATCGTTATACGTATACTTACCCTCATGGCCTTTTAATGGAATTTATCGCACAAAAATACGACTAAATAGTGCGGTGTTCATACAACATCATAATATGAGTTCATTATTTACATTATACAAAACATCTTAAATTTCTTATTCGAACGAAACACTTCGAATTGTATGGATTTAAAAACAAAGCTTGTACTTTAAACTTTGTGGTATACCAACGCTCAACTTTTTATACCACAGTTCGACCGCTATCGCTGTGGTAAATAAAAATTCAACTATATATAATATGATTTGACGTGTCTATATTTGCAGTTTGTAGGTATCGTATGGGTTTAAAGATGATCACTGCCATGTGTATCAAAAAAAAAAAAAAAATGATGCCGCTCAAATGATTGTACCTACCCCTCATAAAATTTTGCGGGGTAGTTAAATTGCACTTTTTACCTAAATTAAATTGTCCAATTGCACTTGGGTTAAATAAGGTAAAGGTAAAATTGTACTCACAGTAAAAAAATAAATAATGATTATCGAACTGCACTCGGGCTAAAAGCAGATAATATGGTTAAACTCTACTCAGGTTCAAAAATGTTCATAAACTAAAGTTAATTTAAATATATGTAAAACACCGACTTCCCTTCCCGCTTAAAATGTAATCATTGACATACTCATATTATGTCATATTTGTTAGATGATTATTATAAAATATTTAATATAATTATATAAATATATAAAACTCATTTTTAACCACGCCAATGATTAAAATCATTTTCAGCCCTAATCCTGTAAATGAGTAGGGAAATTTGTATTTTCAAAATGTTCAACCCCTCCATGCATGATATTTTTATTGAAACAGCTTTTTTAACCCTATAGTGCAGCAGTCCGACCTGCTGACTTGCTTTTTACCCGAGTGCAGATCGATCATTAACTTTTTTTTTTAACCCAAGTGCAATTTGACCTCATCCATATTTTGTCATAACTACCGATAAAATGTCTCGTTATTCTTCCATCAATGGGTCCACCCACTCATATTTAAGGTGTCGGACATCGAGTGTATCGTTTATGATAATGAGCGTTTAATAAAAAAGCGACCGACGTTTAATGATATTCGGCGATCGCGAGACGAAAAAAGAATACACTTCCGAGAAGTTTGCGACCGAGACCACCTGCTGCTGTTGAGGACTCCATCGGACGGCGAGTTGCCGTCGCGAAACGTTTTCAATTATTTGGGTCCGGTCCAGGTATAGATATTATAATATATTACACGCAATAATATATTATTATTAAGTATGAAAAACATTAAAATCAAAAAAAAAACCCGCAGGTTCGTGTTTATTGCGCTCGTTTTCGCTTATACATATACATATTGCGACTTATATATCTATACTGCTATTATATATATATATTGTAATATGGTAGTATAATTACAATATCGGTGCGGTGTATTGTACATATATCACATTTTTATTCTGTCGTTAATGTTGTTATATTTTATATTTGACCACAGGTATTACACTATCATTGTGATATTATTATTGCTATACGCGTATTATTGTTAGAGGCGGCGTAGTATATAATAATTTATTGGAATGCGGAGAAAGCCAATACCGCGACACTGTTATAACTTATAAGTCTCCAAACACGACGACCTGTGCACCGTATATTATATTATATTACAGTTTGTATAATAATTTGTCGCCCCTGTCGCAGTGGTATTTTTTTTTATATTTTTTTTTCTACTATTATTATTATCTTCGCTCGCGATATATGCCAATTGTACACTCTACAAACGAGTTAATCGCATATTTTCATACACGTCCGTGCAATATCGTCGGTGACCCACAATAAGGGTGGTGGGCGACGGGAGCGGAGGGTTGGCATTTGTCTGCTGTCGTGGTTTTAAAGGTAATCGACCTACCAGGAAAATCTAATCGATGATGATATTAATACCTATAAATATTAAACCGTGTCTTACAGACTGGCCTGCATGCAACTCGACCGATGCCGCCGCCGCCGCCGACGTCACCGCAATAACGATGCAGCTGGAAAAATACGACATTTAATATTATATAGAATAAAAAAAGAGTCTCCTATTTTCGAATTTTAAGTTTATAAAAAACAGACGCCATAGAATTAAACTGCATTTGTTATGCAATACTATTATTATGTAAAATATCAAGTCTGAACATACACCGTGGCCGGTTTAATGTCTATGAAGTAGGCTCTTAACAGCGGTAGACTACCGAAAAGTCCGAAGTAAAAAAGTCCTAGGCCTAAAAAGTCCGGTATATATAAACATATAATTATGTTTCAGGTTATGTTATATAACCAAAAATTGAATAAATTATTTATATATAAACGATATAGAAAGTACATACATATTATAATAATAAATTTATCGGTCTAATTTACTGCATCATATATATTATTTAAAAACCAAAATATAATAATAATATTAAATAATAATAAAATTAAATATAATAAAATAATATGAATTGCCAGGTCATGTTGAATTGAATTAATATTATTCATACAAAAAAAAATATACATAATATATAATAATCATTTCTTCGTGTAAATCATTTGATTAAAATTGATATTAATTAATTGAAACGTTAATTTTAATTAATAATTTTAATTGAAACGTTAATTATGCATCACATTGTATTTTTCCTTTTACCTAATTATATAAATCGGGCTTTTTTACCATGGATTTTTTATGCTTCAGACTTTTCTCCTAAAACTTTCTTACCTTGAACTTTTGCCAACAGCCTAAGGTGGCATTAACAGCACTTTTTACAGGAGTGGAATTTTTTGAAGAATGATCAAATTGTACGGGTGTGAATATTAAATCTTGCAAACATATAAAAATGTTTAGGCCTAAGCCCTTTAGACCTTGCACAAACAATATTATTTAAATATGTGACTAAATAATTTGTTTATATAGTATTTATAGGTAGGTACGTTATAGGCATGAAATAATATTGTATAGTCTTTAAAGGTTCTGCACGCATTGACGCTAGCTCATTATGGGTTTTAGAATAATAATTATTTAGTTATAATTTTGCAGATAACCTTTCACACAAAAATTAATAAGTTATTAAAGTTGGACTACGCATTCTGCGACTATTATTAAATTAAGTAGTTTCAAGAATATATATTTAAACCATTGTTCTCGAGTGTAAAATAACATTTTAATTAAAAAAATTCAACTTCTCGCCGAATTATTATGGAAAAGGGAGCGAAAACTTTGAATTAATGGATTTATAAATGAAAATTTACGGACGGAAATTGCATCGTAAACAAAATTAAATAAATTATATAATTACGTTAGTGATCACGATAAATATTATATTTAATTATAAACTAAAATTATTTTTAAAAAATATGTATAATATTCACTTTGATGTAAGTACACAATAACAGACAACTTTTGCCGCAATTTCACGCAAATTGTTTTGTATTGTCGTAGGCGTTTTCATTAATTTTGTTAGCCTTTAAAGATATTTAAGACTTAACGAATATTTCTTTTCCGTTTTATATAAACCGTAGTTTGAATCACATTAATTATTCGTAATCGAGAATATATTACGACTCACACGGTTTTTATTTACTAATCAATAATGATTAATTTTAATCATACTTAAAAGAACTGTATGCAGTATCAATAGTTTTTATTTTGATTTAATATTGCTACATAATTAAAATATTATTTGGCGAAAACTGAAGACGTGTACTTACACATAACTAGGCTTAGGGATTTCTAGCATTTGCATATTTTTTTTGAATAATGTAAAAAGTAGTCAAATATAAATCCTGTTCGTGTTACATAGACTCTAAATCCCAAATTCTATTGTACATGTTTTAATGTTTTTTCTTATTAGACCATATTTACGGATTATTTAGATAATCAGCGCTTTTTTAAACTACTTCAAAAAAACTAGAAATTCTTTAATCACATCAAGACATTAGAAAATAGTAGTTATTAAATAGAAGACACGAAAGAAGAGTTAAATTAAAAAATTTAAACCAATTACTTAAATTTAATGTAACATACCTATTTCAAATAATTTTTATAATAATAATTAATTTTATGCTAATAATCTTAATTTTTTTCAAACTATTTTACCGCATATCTGATATTATTATTATTATTTATTTTTTTTTTTTGTACATATTTTAGTGCTTATTTGGTCATTTTTTGGTGCATATTCACATGCATATTTGCGTATTTTCGAGAGCTATAAGTCCCTAATCCTACACATAGTAGTGTATTATTTTTCCAACTGACGACGTGAATTTCTCTTTTTCATCACACCGAAACCGAGAAACGAAAATTAATTCTTTCACCCCTCGATATGACTGTGCATCGGTATTATATAATAATATAAATAGTATAACAATATACTTAAAACGTCGTCGTGTTTATAGACGTTCGAAAAAAAACCGTGCAGAACTACTGTATTAATATTATATCTAAGACAATATGTGTTGAGCATAATGTTTATTATAAAACATATTATGCGAGTGAATGTGTGTGTGTGTGCGCGCTATGCGTGATGACAATAAAGGAACTGAGCCCTCATTGCGTGTTATTATAAAGACATTACAACGTTGGAAAATATTAGTCCACAAACAATATAATAATATACAATCTATTAGAGTTTACTTTTAATTCCTCAAAGTGATACAATATACGTGTGCTTTATACTAATGATGAGTAATAATTATTATGTTATGTAAAAGAATTTTCATTCCAGTCATAATAATAAATTGATAACGCGATGCGATGCCTATATATCCATTTCACTGTATCTCGTCCATGCATATGGCCTACTCTACACACATTTCTCTGTCCGTCTTTCTCTGTTTGACACATCCTTCTTCCAAACCTTTTTATATTACATAGAGCCTTAAACATCCCAATTAGCTCATCCGGCGTTATCCGTCGTCGCTTGCACTGTTATTATTATTATTACAGTTATTATATGTACGTATATACATATTGGCCGAAGACAATTTCGCTTTGCCCAGTCACAGGAAACAGCTAGATCGACCATAATGGGCCCAATTAATCCGGTGTGTGCGCTTTAATAGACGGCAATAATATATAATATATAACACTCGAGTCGACTTATTGTTTTATGGTCAGGGCGAGCTGCTCGGGGAGACGGCACTGCAATATTATTAAATATTATATTGTACGTGGTTTAAAAAGTAAAGCGCCCGGAGAGTTATTATACAGTGTGATTTTTTTAAGCGTGCTCACCTTCGTTTTTCCCTTTAATGGAACATTTATTCGAGTTTTTAGTATTTTTTAGTATACCTAGAGATCATATTTTTAAATTTCTGATTTTTTGTACTGCTTAAGAAGTGTCTTGTGGTTGTACAAACTTTTATTTTTCAGACGAGAACCCTCTTCTTCTTTAACTGCAATTATTTAGCGGATAATAAATACCGATGTATTTAAATCAAAATTCTAATGAGTAGTTTCCGAGTTATTAAAATATTTATACTAATGATTATAATCCTTAAAAATTTATACCATATTTAATATTAGATGTAGTATATATTATATTTGGACCATGTTTACAATTATTTTTATTGATAAATCGACAGAAAAAACTAGAATTTTCAAATCGTCTAAATCTTTATTTCTTCTTAACTCATAACTATAGACATATTATTACCCTTAGTAAACAAAGTTATATAACACGAAAACTACTAGTTCAAATTTTGGTACATTGAAATTCTCAAAAATATATCTGCTGAATAATATAAAGTGAAAAAGGGATCCCCATTTGAAAAACTAAAGTTTGTATTATCACAGGATCAATCCTTAAGTAGTACGAAATATCTCAAGAATTCAAAACTATAGTCTTCAAGTATATTTAAAAAATCAAATAATCAGAATTTTAATATATGCAAAATTTTAGTTTAAAAATACGATAAGCATGCTTAAAAAATCACCTTGTATATCACGTGAAATGTATGAGAGAAAGAGAGAACGTCATTCAACATGTTACTTGTGTATTGTTAAATTACACATTGTGGTATTAAGGTACGTATTGATAAGCAGAGTTAATATTTGGATGCACTTTTCATTGTTTTCCAAAGATATACGCGATACTCGTTTTATAACATATCCGTTTCGTGTATTTTCAAATCAGAGTAAGAAGTTTTTATTTTGGATTTTTTAACAATTTTCAATTTTTAGATCATTTAATTTATTTTTAAAATCATTTTAGTGGTTTTGAAGCATTGAACACTAAAATCCGGGTTCTTTAAAATTGCATTTTAAGACTTTTGTTGAAAAAAATAATTTTATAACGTGTGTTAATAAGGATTTCACTTAATCGAATATTATTAATTGTAATTTATCGAACAAAGTCGTACAAAATAAAAATCGAGATTCCGAGTGTTGACGGAAAATAAATGAGAATAATTATTTTATTAGATTATACGTCCAGGTAGATAATAAGATATTGTAAACTTTTTATTAAATTTAAGTAAAAAATATTTGTTCAGTTAAAATTAACAATTTAAGTGTATTTTACAGGTGCATTATTTTAAATTTTTAGGGCATAAATGCATTTTTATTAGGGTATTTTCGGGGCATCAAATTTCCAGCTCTAATCTCCTATACAGTGGCCTTACAGAAATAGCTCTAAAGTGTAATCTTTTCAGGTTCTTTTCGGCATTTGAATAAATTGATAACAATAATAATACAGTATACACTATACATACCAATAAATTACTAATCAGGTATTAACAATAGTATAGATAATTGATTTTCTACGTAATACAAAAACGACGTAGGTACATTAAGATTGAAAAAAATCTATATTCATGCAATATTATAAAATGTAAAAACTTGAAAACTACATTATTTTCCAGCACATTAAACTCAAAATAGATTTTTTCTGAACCATTTGTTTTCACGCACGAATTCAATTTGATAATGTTTGTAAACCATTGACTTACTAAATTTTAATGAATTAAAATGCGTTTAATGATTAGGTAGGTACTAATGTCCGTGTACAGACCACCGGTCCACCGATTATGATACCTAGATCTGAATAGGTCAGTAATGTCAGTTGTACTTAAGGCCTGATTAAGGATATAAATACACCTTATAGGCACCCCAGTGTCCTAATTTTTTGCCGAGTCAAAGAAAAAAAATAGAATTACCGTAAGAGCATATTTTCACAATAATAATAATATTATGTCTCAATGTCTGTATACACAAAAATAATAATGATAATGCTGATATAATATATTATGACGTGTGCATATAAGATGCCACACATTGTCGCATTGATGTATGGGTACTCAATTTATTAATTATATTATTATAAATAATAGATTAAATTCTGTAAAAATATTCACTGTACATTTATAGTATATACTAGCTAAATAACCCGACTTCGTTCGTGTGTTAAATAATCAATCAATCCGTATGTGCATTGTTTTTTTATTATAATTAAACTATTTAAAGCCTTGCCGTGTAATATGTAATAATTTTTATAATTTAACTTGATTCATCTTGTTTACAAATGCTTCTCATAATTATTCAGTACACAAATTATAATTAATAACTCGGCAGAGTATTTGGAACAATTTTATGAAAAAAAAATCGTTAAATTATTTAAATGACACGTTAAAAACCCATTATTTTTAAATACAATACCTATTTACTCTTAGACAAAAAATCAAAAAACCCAGAGGTGGTGACACTGAAGAAAGTATTTGAAACAACTAGGTGAAAAAAAATTGTAAAAAAGTTTAA
Organism: Pentalonia nigronervosa; assembly: GCA_014851325.1. Classification (NCBI taxonomy): domain Eukaryota; kingdom Metazoa; phylum Arthropoda; class Insecta; order Hemiptera; family Aphididae; genus Pentalonia; species Pentalonia nigronervosa. The sequence goes on from JACXSJ010002852.1 coordinate 33,826, forward strand.
TAGTGTCCTCAGAAAATTAGAACATAAAAAAGGCATGTTCCTTTATATATGTATATAAGAATTATAAAGGAATCTAATAAAAGATTAATAGTTATATTAAAATAACTATTATAGTGTAACCAAAAAAAAAAAAAGTATGATACTTTGATTGAAATGGATAATATTTGGCACCTTTTAATGATTCGGTGCTGTAAGCAAGTGCCTAATAATATTATGGTTAATCCAGCCATGTGTAAATCATTAATTATTTATTAAGATTTGAGCCCTTTGAACAATTATTGTGCATAACATATTTTTGTACACAACAAGAACAAATACTAATTAACAATATGCTGAGATTTATATAAAGACGTTTACAATATTATTTAATAATAAATAATGTATTTATATTTTACATGCACAATTTCACGATGAGATTTTGCTACAATTTGACACTTACACCTATTTTCTTATCTGTAAATCCAATTTAAAATGTGCTTGTTTATATAAATTGGATTTCATTGTTAAAAAGTCCTTCTCTAGTGTTGATATAACACGAGTGAACGACTACTATATCGTTGAGAGACCTGTATGCCTTTGTTTCTACTTTTAAGTGGACTTAGCTAGGGGCTTCGGGGATTTGTATTTCGTAATGAAATCCATATAAATCGATCAAACAAAAACGAACTCCAACCAAAAATGAGTATATAATGGACACGTGTTTTCTATATTACATTATTTGTGCATCGAAAACACTTTACACCGAAAAAATTAAAGTTTATTATTATTCGCTGCAATCAATGGAAGGATGCACTCCACAATAAATTGTAGTAGTAATTTGACTAACAATAATTTAAATGGATTACCGCGTTTATCATATATACACTATATCGCAGACTGTAGTATAATACGTTATAATTCTCACACTTTTAAAACTATGAAATATTGTGCATAATACGCCTAGAATAGTATAATGCATGTACCTACGTCATGAAAATTACATTTATAAATAATATGTTCCCAGAATCACAAGGTAGTGATCTGTCTCCTGATCTATATAACTTATTCACAGCCGATATTCCCCAATCAGATAACACCCTTCTTGTCACATACGCCGACGACACTGCTATTTTAGCAACCAGTGCAAATCCCAACCAAGTTACTAATTCACTCCAGACTCAAGTTAACAAAATTGACTCTTGGGCCAAACAATGGAGAATCAAAATAAATACCGAAAAATCTGCTCAAGTAACGTTTACTTTAAAACGATCCCCCGAAGAATGTTCTCGTTTAATAATGTCCAACATCCCCATACCTGTCCGAACCGAAATTAAATACCTTGGTTTAACTCTAGACAAAAAATTAACTTGGGGACCCCATTTAAAGGAAAGACGAAAATCGGCAAACAATAGACTACATCTCCTCCGCCCTCTCCTAACCTCCAAAATATCACTCCAAAACAAACTAATCATTTATAAAACAAT
>JACXSJ010002853.1:0-35223 GCA_014851325.1 Pentalonia nigronervosa
CTATAGTTACTGATTACTTATTAGTTATTACTAAATTATAATATTAACATATTTTTTTAATTTATATTTTAAGAACAATTCATAGATTTTTATTCTACTATAGATAGCTATAATTTATTTTTAATATAAGATACATCATACAACTCATAATTTGGAGTGAGTTGTATGATGTATACAACTACATTGGAATACAATGTACACTACATTGGAACTACATTTGGAATTATTTTTATCTATCAATGCTTAAAAGTTAATTATGTTTAAAATATAAATGGTAGCCGGTACCTAGTAGGTAACAAGTAATAACCAAAAGATAATCCTATCATTACTATTCGTTAATGAACATATAAGTATTAAAGTATTATCTATGTCCTATACTTAAACAACTTAATGGCAATTAAAGTTTCGCGAACCACGTGAATGACCAAGAAAGTTTATTAAAGAATTAATAATGAAATGCTAAATAAAGAAAGTAAAATTATAAATGGTTTTTAAATTTTATGTTCCTACGTGTGTAGGTAGGTATAATTAGGTTATAATAAGGCCTCTGTATACCGTATTATTATTATTAATAATATATTACCTACAGCATTTAGAATTATTGATAGTAGCAAACAGTTTATGATAATAATTTTAAAGATATTGTTATCTATGTATTTATATAATTTTTAATAACCGCAGTAATCATAGTATATTTTCAAGGGCATTTCTAGAAAAGGGCAAGCAAGGGCAGTTTTCGTTCTCGTTCAACATTATACTGTTGATTTGACCTTACATAATTTTATAAATGTATTAATGTTAAAATACATGTACATAGTGTGTATATATAATCATAATATGTACATTTATATGTATGAAAAAATATTAATCAAAGAAAACTACTTTATTTTAATATTTCATTGGAAAATCTATAGAGCCTTGAGAAGCTGTTTTTAATTAACATTGACATAAATAATACATGTTAAAACTAAATATTTTTAAAAAATGTCGATGTCTAATAATATATAGTAACGAAAAGTAAGTTGAATAGAACAGAAACGCACGTAGATTACTAAAATAGGTTCCCTTCTTTTTAATTTATTCAATTACTTTTTATACATAAGTTCTACTTCAATGAATTAAATTTAAACAACTGGAAAATATCAAAATATTAACTTATTATCTTTTTTAATTGGTTAGCTGGTAATCTATTTGTATTTATCATAAAAAGTAGAATTATATTTTATTTAAATTTTAAATTTGACTATATATTTAAAATTTTATATTATTTTATAAATAATTTAATTTTAGTAAATAACTTTTCTACAACAATGCTAAATACTTTCCATAATTTTACATAACAATAGTAAGCATTACAATAATAAGTTTGGTAATGTAAATTAATCACTATATACTATAACTTTATATAATATTCAAATATTTTAAGCTGTGATGTACAACTAAGTATTATGATAATTTGTTTACAGGTCAATACCCTTTCATTAACGAGAAAGAAAATGTAATAATAGGCTTTTATAAAGTAAGAAATAAATGTGAAATTTAGTTTACATCAAGTATATAATATGTAATATAATATGTTTCAATTTAAATACGTAAATCAATTTTCAACAACATTTTTAATACTTTTTAAAGTAATAAAAATTTACTTATTCAATAGTTCAAAAAATAAATAAAAACAAAATGCACACCTGACACCTGTTGACCACTCGAAGGATAACGTACCGGATAACAAACTAATAAGAAAAATTAAATTACCGCGCTTGTTGTTCGTCTGTGACCTATATAACCTCAAAACTTGTTCACCTTGTACAACCTTGCAGCTGTGCGAATACGTCCAACAATGATCCTGCGCAGTGCACGCTCGTGATAATAGCACATCAATAATACGATTACACAAATATTATTATTATTATTATTATTTATTTAATAAAAGTCGTATGATATTTCCAATAAAATTAAAGGTATTTTTTAGTATTTTGATCATATTTATTGAAGCTAAATGTATAGGTACTTACAGAAAATATCGATAGAGTTCTTCCTATTATGTGTGAACTAGTACGAAAGACGTCCGTCCACTAACCGAAACCAATGCCTAGTGAACCTTCTACAAAACTTGGATGTATGTGCTAATATAAAACGATAACGTTCGTTTAATAATTTTAATATTCTATTCCATTACATGTTTACAATAAGGCCGCTGATAACCATGTAAGATGTTAAATACTAGATATATAATCCATTATGACAATGACATCACAATCCCCCTCCGTATCCGTGCATTGAACAATATAAACAGGACCCAAGGTGTTAAGCTGTACAATTAAGTATTGTAGTCGGCAGACTTTCAAACTGTGCTGCTATCTAACAGATTATGTTTTCCCAAAAAACTTTTTTAAACTTTCATCTACCTCGATAATCAGAAGCAAACTCCTCCCGGAGTATGAACATAATATTCAATAATATAATATTTTACGGTATATCCTATAAGTCCCGTATGGCTGTATACGTAAATATATCTGTGTTAAACCAAAAGATAATTATGTGGTTTTTTCATTAGAAAATAATTTTTTTTTTTTAATTTATAGGTTCTTTTAAATCGAAATTTTGCTATACATTTCCGTTGAAAAATCAAGTTTGTTTTTATTCATACATATACTGATTTACCATTACTACGGAGATACTTTAAATGATATGGAGCTTTTGAGACACAACTGCATTTCACAACTGTGAGTTATAACAGTGGTGCCTGAAAATAGATTGGCAAGCAGTGGTATTTTTTCCCCTACTTCGGACTGTTTTTCTTTACAGTTTTCACTATTTAGTGTTTCAGGTCAATGGTCATAATTAAGGAACGGATTTTAATTTTTAATACGACTATAATTACGATTCGTTTTAGTGTGTTAAAAATGAAATATTTGATTGTAGTGGATATGCATGTACGTTTTAAAATTATTAATTAAAATAATGATATTTAATACGGCTGTAAGCTGACTACTAATATCTACTAATGATTAAATGATCTTTTTACTACTACCAATATAATGAAAAAATTTTCTATTCAATATGTTTGAAAAAAAAGTTTTATATCCAATAAAACTTAAATGAAAATATCAGTATGAATATTTTTAATTGTTTTCATAAGCTAGATTGGGATTTTGTACATGAGTTTATACAAGATTTCATAAATTTGAAACTTTGGACTTTGGTCATCACAACCTCACCACACCTAGGTATTATTGCCCTTAAATTTAGAAATCTATTATTTGATGCCTATTCAGTTTTTTACACTCAGATAATAATAAACTTTTGAGATGATTAAAATTTAAGAGTTAAGACAATAAGTCAATAAAAAGTAAACATAATCACAGAAGGAAATAGGTAATGAAAACAATTTGTATGGCTACGGGAGGGGGCTATGTTTTTTACATTTGAATAAGTAAAGAAATTAAGATAGTCATATGCCCGTCTCCCCATATAAACATAAAAATTATTCTCTGCATTATAAAACTGAAATACTACCTTTGTATAATAAACAATAATAGGTATATAAAATATATAAATGAAAAATAAACATAACGGTCACAAAGACGGTATGTCAGCTTACATATAACTATATATTTAATATTATTGCTATTAAAATAATTAATTTTACTTTTAATAATACGGTAGAATGAATTGATTTTTAGAGAAAATATTGAATTTGAAAATGTCATTAAGTATATAAAATATAATAATATACTTTAAAAGTTTAAGAACCCTATTAAAAATATTTTTAAATTACAACAAAATAACGAATATTGTTATATTCTTCATTTAAACAACTATGTAATTTCGTCCAAATTTGAAAATAAAATGTCTATAAAAATCAACCATATAACTAAATTTTTAGATTTATTGGTTACAGCAAACACTTCTCACAAGAAACTAATTTTAAAATTTGTTTTAATATCTAGAGAAAGATTTCAAGAAAAATGATTAAAGATTAAAAAATAGACCAAAATAGAATCAAATTTTTAAATTATATTAACAATAAATCGTTCTATTATTACACACAATTATAAGCAAACAAGCTTTATGTATTAAATTATTTTGCGGAGTACTCAATAACGTGATAATTATTTGAGGGGTTCATTTATTCATATAAATATACGTTTCTCTAGAAAAATCATATTAAAAATATATATATACAAGTAGTTGAACTATTGCCCATTTAATTGCCACACTTATTATTTTGTAAAGTTTTAACTTTTTGGAAAATATTTTTTATGTCATTGCAAAATTTCTTACAATTTTATATTATAATAACTTTATTAGTTTTTAAGTTTTCACTTTTTGAATGAAAATTTTATTTCACATTCTGAAGCAAAATATTTTTCGAAAAATTTCAGTATATAGAAATCGAATTTTGAACGAGTAATTAATTAGTTATAACTTTTAAGTTTATAACTTGGAACTTATACTTACAACTAAATATTTAAAGATTCGTCAAGCGAAGTAATAGAATTACCCACGGTACACCGCAAATGTTAATTCTCTACCGCGCTCATCGATGCTTCAAATACTTATAAAGTCATAACTAATTAATGGTTGGAAATTAGATTTTTATCTACCGAATTATGTACCACTCCAAAAAGTATTCTGTAGCTACGGAATGTGAAATATATGTTATATTTTAATGTAATGGTTATATATATAACATTTTATACTTCATATTTTGTATTTTATTATTTAGAATAGAATTTTTTTTATTTTTTTCGTCAATAAAAAAATAATAATAATAATACGTTCAAAAAAAGTAAAAACTTAAAAATTGTGAAAAATATAATTTTTTTCAAAATTATTATATTGCTATGATTTTTAATTATGTAAAGATAATATTTTCGAAAAGTTAAATCTACGAAATATTAGGTATAGACACTTAAATGAATTACTTTTTATCCTTGATTCCTTATATAGTTGTATATGTGTATAACGCAAATTTTTTGCCCCTTCTCCTTAAAAATATTTTTGTTGGCGCCCTTGGCTGGAAGTTTAAGTCGTATAACTTCACACTTTAACACTTCTTAATTAATTGTTTTTATATGTTTGACAATTATTTGTACATATTTTGTTTGTGTCTTGATTGTCTATTTTCACACTAATATAACTAATTGTATGTTTTATTTTTAATTTTGAATGAAAGAACGTTAAAAATGCGTTTTTATTTTTTATTTAAACGAGCTTGGGCCAAAGTACTTCTTAAATATTTTTTTATAAATTTTAATTTGGCGAATGAATTTTTTGCTGTACCTGAAGACCTGATGTCACTACTATAATACGAAATAATTTTAAAACTGTGGCTACTTCCGGAACACTTGGTGTCGGTATTATGCAATTATTTTTAGCAATTCTTGTCAAAACTTTTTTTATATTTTGAAATAAACACTCATCTGAATCGAAGTATTTAGGTACTGTACAAATGACAAAGACAAATGACAAATCGTTTGAATACTGTTCAACTACAATTTTTGCAAAATGAGCAAGTTCAATATACCTGCTAATTTTGCAGATACTTATGTGATGTCATCATATTGACATATCGGTTCATACTGTATACTTATAATTTGTAATTTGTATAATTGTATACTTGTATCAAATGTGAATGGGTTTATAATGTTTTTCCACCACAGGAGCGTATTCAAGTATACAAGGTAGGGATGTTGTGGTTAAATTTCCCGTGATCTATTTTTGCAGAACGTTTTGAAATAATGATTTTTAAAAAAGTTAAAATATATATATATACTGTTATTATTCATAAAAAAAATGAAGTTACCTATTTCATTATAATGTATATATTTTGTTGAGTGAGTTTTTCCTACAAATATTTTCTATACACTAAGTAACCAGTAGGTACTGACTCTTTTTTTCGGAACATTATCAATACTTTACGACTTTATTTTGTAGTAGGTAGTTGGTACATAGGTTAGGTTTTTTTCTATTGGTCGCCACCATCCTTAGTATCATAAGCTACAGTTGTCATGTACATTATTCGCCACGCTGTATATGCTTTATGGTATTGGCTATGAACGATTTAAAATATATCCTAAATCAATATAACCTTTAAACTTCAATAATAGAGATATTAGTAAGTACTAATGTCTAGTTCTATAGTAGCTTTTTTATTGTTATTAATTATCTACTTATTATTCATAATCATAATTATAGAGTAAATGTCAGTATAAATAAAATGTACTCAATAGCCACTGATCCATAGTTTTTTTTTTTACATATATTACCTATTTTAAATTATAAACAGAACTACCTCTTAAGTGGTGTTCATTATTTTTGTGTAAAATTGGGATTTAATTGTATAAATAGGTATAACTAGCTTGCATTCTATACGGCTATATTAACACATTATATAATATGAGTTAATGCCTTAATGGTTCCATTAAAAAGTAAGTAGGTTTACCTATGTTTTTACATTAGGCGATTAATTATTTTGATGGACCTCTTCACAAACCAATTAGCTAATCTCACCAAATCTATAAAAACATTAAACTCATATCGTCGCAAATGTTATTTTACAGCAATTGCGATAAAATAAAAATATATCAATAAAACAGGTAAAACGTATAAAAATGAAAACACAAAATAACACATGCCATACTCAAATGATGGAGTTTAATTTAGAAAACCAAAGGTGAAGATAAAGATAACCGATAAGTTCCTATTTATTGATAAAATATTTAAACTAATAACATAAGCATCACCACCATTGAATACTGGAAATTAAACAATTATTGCATAAATATAAATATATTATTATTATTCTAAAATACTAAAAATGTTTATAAGTTTTTAATTAAAATAAATTAATATAACACAAAATATCGACTTATTTAATATTAATAGTACTTTGTTTTTACTTTCGAGTGATGTACTGACTATAATAGAACTATATAACAATAATGTAATACATTTTTTTTTTTTATTAGTCTTTGTACACAATGATAGCTCGACAGTTATTAGATATAAAAAATAAATAAAAATATTAATACATTATAAACAAATTACACACTTACATTTCAAAATTAAATGAGAAAATCAGACTCCAAAATGAATGATATTATTTTATCAATAACCAGTTCAGAATTGGAGTTAAGAATGGAGATAAGATTTATGAGGATGTTTAGGGATTTTAGTGAATTAAACAAAATTACACGTTTGGACTGCAAGGCCGGACATTCAAAAACGATGTGGAAAAGGTCACAAGGATTTTCTGTTAGGTGCAGGATGTAGAGTGGAGAGTAGTTTAAGCCGAGTTTATAGGAGTGATAAGGTAAAAGTGAGTGTCCTATGCGTAAACGATTGTATTGAACTATAGTTGATTTTGATAGTTTTAGATTGTTGAACCATGTCGATTGAGGCAAATTCGGGACGATACTTTTATATTTTGTAGCAAATTTCGCTGGGAGATTGGCCCGATACTATGTCCAGATGTTTTTAATATGGAGACGTATAAGTGGGGTAAAATCTGTTCGAGGGAGTTGGGTAATAACAGGGCAGATTAAGTTGGACGTAGATTTAGCTAGGCTATCAGCAACCTCATTTCCGTGAATTCCAATGTGACTAAAAATCCAAAAAAATTATATGAAGTAGTTGGATTGGAGGAATTTTAGGGTGATTTTTTTAATACGAAAAACTAGAGGAGATAAGCAGGAGTTAAAGGGGTTGGAATTAATGTAATACATTATAATATTAACTATTACTTATATGGTAAATTAATAATTAGGAAAAATTCACTATGATAATATCATGATCTTTGGATCACACGGACATATGGATTGATCTACAACTACGTGACTACGATCGTGACGACTTTGGCTATATTGGTTTATGACAATATCAGAGTACCTATACGGATACACACTGTTTAGCGAGAGAACACTCCACGGACCGACGAAAATCGATTTTTCTGCGCATCCGGCATCTCTATGCAACACCCTGTCATGGGGGAACCGGTTTTGTTAGCAGAATGATGCAGGGGGATACGCAGAATCGACGTGTTCTCTTGCTGAACAGAGTATTTATCCTAATAAGTTTAATAAAGTCAATGACAATATTCTATTTTATACTTGAAGTATATTTAATCCATTATACCTATGTGTTAAATTTGTAGGTACTCCTATCAGCTATATCTGTATACCTATTATATTATATACCTACTTATTACTAGTGTAATAAGTCTAGTACCTATAGTGTGTGATTTTAAATTAATATGCCCATCGCCCGTGGATACTGTTGGCGACGAGCTTTCTAAATTGCACGGGCAGTAGCCAGTAGGTAGTAGGTACCATAAAATTTGAATTTAAAATGTATAAATATGTTTTAAATTCTGAGCGGAGCAAAGTAATAATGATGTGTTTATTTATTTTGTTTTTGAATCTAGTTAGTACTTTTGAGAGGTAATTTTGGAAAATTCCCAATAATTTTTAAATGCGCCGGCAAAACGGGAATTTTTTCATAAACCAAATTTTAGACAAAATCGATTTTGTTTTTTTGGTGTAACACAAAAAGTAATGACCGTAAATACATAATTTTTTTACTAAATATTTATATTAGGTAGTATTTTATATATACCATAAATACTTCAATATATTTTGACACTTTTTGAACTATTTATAAGACATTTTCGGTAAATTTTATTTTGCTTTTTACTATAGATAAAATTTTTTTCCTCGATCAAAATACTTGAAAATGTAATACGAGATTTCTCATAACTTGTAAGTAAAAATTAAAAATAAAATTAAGCGGAATTCCGTAATAGATTTTTATAAGCGTCTTAAGTTAGAATTTCTACAAAATACGTCAAAATCATGAAAATTTGCAGTTTTGACTTCGAATTCATAATTTTTTTTTTGTTTCAACGTAAGATTTGAATATTTAACAAAAATGTCCTATAAATTTTTCTACCTTTTACAAAAAAAAAAAGTTTACCGGAAAGTCAAACTAATTTTTTATAAACGTTTGAAATTAGACGTCGGATATTCACCCGTAAACTAACAATTTTCCAGAGTACGATTTTCTTATTTTATTGTAATTCAAAAATTCAAAAATGAAAAACATTAGATATTTGAAATTTTCATCGAATGTTGAGATTATCATTTTTTATACACTATTCAATTTTAAAAATATTGACACTTTTTAAACTAATAAGCATGAGAAATTTTTGATTTTTTTTTTGTTTTTTTTTTTATAAATATTAATAAAAAAATATTCATTGGTCAAAGGGCTTGAAAATTGAGTACAAAATTTCTCATAAGTTATTCAATAATATTTTCAAAATATTAAAAGTACATTGACCCAGTTTTTTTTTTATAAGCATTTAAAGTTCAAATTTTGACAGAAATTTTTTTGGAGGGGATCTAGTTTATAATAATTTTCCTGAAATTACATACAATTAATACTATTGAGAAGTGGGGAATTTTATAAAAATATATTTTCATGCAGGAAGAAATTTCTTGGGAGGGGAGGATGTTTGTCTAGTAGTTTCGGCAATCGATTCAAAGTGTGGGCTTTTAGGACGAATAATAGTTATGTACCGCCTAGTGTTGTAGTCCCTTAATCCCTCCGCAACCACCACCACCGTGTTTGCCACTAAATGCATAATTATCTACAAATATTATACCATAGGTATTACGTACATTTTAATAAAAAAATTGGTGAAGACTTAAGAATATCCAGATTGCCTGCAGCAGATATGCCATATCTACGCCTTATTCAAAAACAGTTTATAAATTTCTATATTAAAAACTAAAAAGTAATTAAAGCAAATAAAATTTAATTATATCAAGACATTTTTTGAAAGGTATGGACGTACCCACGTACGGTAAACCAAAAATTAAAAGGATCAAATTAGTTTAGTAAAAAGGTAATATATTAGTGAGGTTAAAAAAAATGAGGTAGGTACGAATGTTTCCAGCAATGTATGTTAAATTGTTATCTACAATACTGATATCTAATAGAACTGGTTTATGACTGTCGATTTAATAAATCACTTTTTATATGTTGCTGAATATTATATAAAATTATTATAATATAAATATATACATATAATATTATAGACACTACAACTATGTATTATATGAATTACGATTGAGGTTAAATTTACGATAACATTTAGCCACTTTGTAGTTTGTACTATTAAAAATTGATATGAAGAATATAATTTTTGAAGAAAACAACTCATCTAATTTGTTTTTTTTCTCCTTCAAATATATTGTGTATAAAGTTATAACTGCTTATATGTTATTAAACATTTTCATTAAAATTGAAAATTATTATTTCTAATACCTAATAAATGCTTGTTTTAATTAAAGCCTTTAATTTCAACTTTAATCAGAAAACGATAAAAAAAAAAAAGGTAAAGTATGTAATCACCCTGATGATGTACAGTAGGTGTTGAGATGAAGTGGACAGTGGACATGGTGCACTTGAGGAATAAGTAACTAATATATGTATTAAATTTGAATTCTATGATAAATCATTGCATACGAAAAACTATTTTAAACGAAGCCAGCTTGTCAGGTACTATCTACGAAATGTTATGATATATTTATACTGCTGTTAAGTAATTTATTTTACTATTAGTATCATAGTAGGTTGAATTCATTTTTACCGAAAACCTTGCATTTAAAAATTTCATTTTGTGTATAAAGTATAATAATATACTTTTAAAGTTTCATTGTTTCGAGTATCCACGGATGATATTTTTAATTACAACAAAATAACTAAATCGTTATTCTTCGTTTAAATATTGTAATTTGTAACTTGTAAGATACAGATTATTTCTTTAGAACATCTGTACACCTGATTCCAGATTTTTGAACATACATATCAGCTTTGATATCAGAAGAAAATGCTAAACACAAGTTTTAAAATTAATTTATTCCATTTGTAATAGATCAATGCTATTTAATCGTTTAATATTCTACTTAATAGTGTCTTATCTCATTTCATGTAAAACTAATTATTTATGTAATGACCTAATTGAATACGTCTAGTTAATTTGGACATCAGTCTACTGGAATTCTAGTAATTTACGTTTAAGAAAAATCTCAAGACCGGACTATGCAAATAGTTTCTGTGTTAATTTTATGTGTATATTTGGCATTTGTTCTATTTATATTGTTATTTTTAACATTACTAATTTACTTAAATGTATGCTACTGCCTTTAGGTAATATTTATTTATATATTGATATTGCAGTATTTAAATTGTCTATATATCTTTGGAAAAAATTTGCCCCCAGACGTTGAACAGGGCTGCATTAATTTAAGTGCAAAAGTAGTATTTATCCCAGGGTGCAAATTTTGAGGGATGGTAAAATTTAAACTACCCATCTAAAAAATTGTATGTTACAATGATTTTACATAAAATTTGTTTTTCTAAATATTTCATTGTATATGGAAATGTTTTCAAATAATTTATTTAAGTTGAAATCGTGACGTTCAATTATTTAATAATAATTATTTATTTTTCAATTCTACTTAAAATTGAATCAAATGTGAACTGATTTAATTAAAATCTTTGAGTATCCTAATAATTCTAAAAATTATTGGTCAACACACTATATACATGCATGGTATATATTCCTATATTATAACGGAACCCTGATGTTGATGATATTACGAATTATGATGTTTTATCATTTTCGATTACAATGATTTACAATTTACAATTCATAAAAATAACCAAATATACCTACCAATTACTATAATACTCGCGACTCGCCTACTCAGCATTCACATATTTACAATTTGGTGTACTGTTGTTGCAGTACTGTAGTAGTCAGTAGCTTATATAGGGAAAAGACCTAGGCCAGGCCTTGGGCCTATACTGTAATCCCAGGTTCAATTAAAAAACATTGCATGCATATTGCTTTATGTATAAACTATATTACATAACCATAATATACTACAAAGTGGCATGTACATGTGTATATATGTACATATACAAGTGTAAATAATTACCACCAACGCTTAAGATTTATGTTAAGATACGTCAATAGTACACCGTTGGTGCATGTGTTTTATATTTTTAGAAATGGATTTCCATTTATTGTTGCATTTACACTGTTTACAGGAGTTTTTTTAACACTATGCTTACCTAGGTTGATTAAAAACGTTTTCTAGGAATCGACAAGGTAATGTCAGGTCTTGCTTTGATGACGAATGATGATTTATCGTAATATATAACATTAAATGTGTGGCCTGGTGTGGCACATGGTGGTTGACTTCAGTCCTGGAGTCAAGCATCAGCCAGTGTCATTAGTTCCCAAATGGGTCGCGGTTTTAGTGACAAATTCTCGCTACATAAACACACGTGTTCTAACCAACCAACCTACAGTAACAAACCTACTAAAAAAAAACCTACAAACAGCTAATGACCATAGTTGCCGGGCTTAAGTTCAATAAAAAAATTAAAAAAAACATTAAATATTATATACAGGGTGCGGCCGATATCTACCAAATTTTAAAATGCTGTAGCGCCATCTGTGTTCAACCTAGAAAAAATAAACTTAGTCTCGTTGGAAAGAAAAAGAAGGAAGGTTTTTTTTTATATAATTATTTATTATGTTAACTTGATAGTTTTAAATATAACGTCATCTAAATGATGTCCATGATTTTCATAACAATTGGACATACGTAAAACGAAATTATCAAAAATGTTTTCTAACATAGTGGTCGGATCGCTCCAGAATGATATTTAATTGCCGTTTTAAATTCTTCTAGGTCTTTCGGCTTATTTTCATAAACTTTTGACTTTAGATATCCCCAAAGAAAATAGTCGCAAGCTGAAAGATCCGGAGAATGCGACGGCCACACAATCAGGGAGTTACGCGAAATTATGTTCCTATTTTTTTTAAATTTTGTACGGGTGATAATTTAAATCAAAATAAAGAATTCGGTGCACTGTATGATCGGATAAATTCAAATGTTTGGCATGCATTCGAGCGGATCGAGTTGATTACGATTAGGTGATATTTAAAGACACCAAAATAAGTTGTATTAGTAAAAAATATTAAATTATCTGCTGATAAGTAAAAAAAAGAAGTGGAAAAAATAGTTGGCTCCATAGCGACATTTAACTCTTTTATCTGGCTCTGCTATTAAAATAATAATAAAAATAATAATAAACAATATCTAATTTCATCCAAATTTAAGCTTAAAATGTCTGTAAAAAAAAACTGTTTATATGTTTTTTTTAGATTTTTAGGTTACAATACTACTCCAGTAGCTACTCATTTTAAATTTGTATTACATTTTCAATGCTCAACTATAAGAATTTAACATTTTATAAATTTTTAACTACAAAATTATTTGCAAATGTTTGTAATTTTGACAAAATTTGAATTTAAAATGATTAAAAAAAATTATACTGATGTATCCTCAATAGTTTTAAACTGCTATAAAAACAACTTATGAGAAATCTTGTATTAAATTTATAAGATTTTCGACCAAACAAACATACTTTTATCATAATTTATAGAAAAAAAGTGAATTTCAAATGTCTATAAATAGCTTAAAAAAAGTCAACATTTTTATAAATTTTTATCATGTTGTACGGAAAGCGACAATATAAAAATTTGGTAAAAATGTCAAGTATCTCACAAAAGTTGAAAATCAAAGAATCTATACTACTGCATCAAAATATGATGACAGACAGGAAAAAAAACACATGATTGAAAAATAGTAAATTCGATATATACTTCACTAGTTTATTCACAATCTAAAAAACGTGGACAGCTTGTGCAGTTATAAAGATAACACATTCATAAAACAGGGATGATTTTACATATTTAATGGTTTATTAATTTTAACTAGGAAGATTTTGCCTTTAAATGTATGATATTTTATGTGAGAAATTGGATTTTCTTTTAACCACTATATCATTAAAAAATAAACTTTAAAATTTATCATAAAATTGAATAGTATTTCCATAGAACAAAATCTTGAAGTTCAAATCACATAAAGGATGTTTGAGATTAGAGGAGGGAGTAGCCTACTGAAGCTCATAAAGTACAACTTTTACCATCACATTTTTATTTTTAATTGAACATAATAAACTAAGTAGACTAATAACTTAATGAGTAATAACAAACCTATTTGTATAAAAAATAATTTGTTTTCAAAATTCTGAAACATTAAAAACTTAAACTGACTGAACTCATTTAATTGTTTTTATGAGAAAATATGATAAAACTTTACCTTAGTCTTGGAAATTAAATTTTTAAATTATTTTTTCAATGGAATTCAAAATGTACCAAGATTAATTAACAAAAATAAATATATTAAATAACATTTAAATAATTAACATTGAAAAGTTTGTAAGATTATTCATAATATTAATTTTAATTAATCTTATTTTAATTTTCAAGTATTTATTTAATATACGATTATACGAGTACTATATTTTATGTATGGAGTCATTCACCAAACAAGCTCATTCCCATTTTTACCTTTAATAATACATTTAATCAAATTTTAATTTTTGAAATTTTTAAATACACTTGGAACCTATTTTTTTTTTAAATTCTTGGAATTTTTATATTATTTAAGAAGTGTTCTGTGGCAATACAAACTACTTTTCCAAATAAAAACCCAATTTTTTTTAAAATTTTTTAGCGGGTAATTGTTTTGAAAATAATTATGTACTTAATTCAAAATTTGAATAATTAGTTTTTTAATGATTAAAATGGTTATACTGAGGATAATAGTCGTTAAAAATGGTTTTAAAAAAATATAAAATATATGTAATATTGGATCTAGTATTTACTATAATGAACCATTTTTAAAAATTATTAATGTTGACAGATAATATTAATTACAAAAAGTTTCTACATCAATATATCCAAAAATTTTCCAAACAAATTATCATGGAACTATTATCCTTAATACAAGAAATTAAATAACTTGAAAACTACTTGTTCAAATGTAGAATTAGGTAAACATCAACATTTTCAAAATAATTATCTGTTAAACAATTTACAGTATATTTATAGTGTAAAAGGAGAGTTCTCATTTAAAAAACAGAAGTTTGTATTTTCACAAAGCACTTCTTAAGTAGTACAAAAAATCTTAAAAATTTGAAAATATGGTCTTTAAGTACATTTAAAAATTCTAAAAATCAGATTTTGAATAAATGCATTATTAAAGAAAAAATAAGGATGAGCATGCTTGGTGAATCACCCTGTATATATATTTTTTTTAATGAAAATCAAGTCAGAATTTTAACGCTACTATAATATATTATATTTCAACAGTAAATAAAATAGTTTACAAAATATAAATAGATCACAAAAAATATTAAATTAATATAATACTTTAATAAAAACACACATTTTTCAAGTAATTATATTTAGTTAGGATTTTTGTGTGATATATATGGAAAAATATCATATTTAGAATAATTTTTGTTATATAAATTAAATAAATTCTGTTCCATGTATGTATAATACAATATAAATGTTTCACATTAAACAATTTTTCTAAATGTAAATTTAAGGAAACAAATTAATAAATTAACTTAATGAATAAAATACAAAATAACAGTACCTATTAATCTACACATTTATCACCTGTAACTATTGCTATTTCCAGGTTCATTTTCAATATTATTATTTGATCGATCTCGTCTTCTTGAACGGACATCAGTTAAGGAGTAAGTTTCTGGTTCAAAAACAGGTGGATATTCTAAAGATTCTGTATCACTGATTTGGTCCAGAGCCTATTCATTTTTTTTTACACAAAATATAGTTCAGTTTAATTAATATTTATATACAGTGGCAATGCTATATATTAATTGTATTTTTTAAATTCATTAAGCCTCAATTCAGAAATAAATATTTCAAAAATGAATAATTAATATATTTCTTTTTTTCTAAAATATTTAACTAGTTTTTTTTTTTGTCTAACATTCTGAAAATTTTTGTTAAGCCAATAACTTGTTAGAAGATAAATTATATTTCATAACATATGTAGCAATGACACTGCATTAATTCATTATCAATTAATACAGTTTAAAATGTATAATTAAATAAAAAAAAACACTATTATTTAGTAAAAATGATAAAATAAAAATAAAATACCAACATATCGATTTGAATACAATTGATGTTCATGTGATTCAGATAATTGAGGCATATATGAACCGTCACGAGGATGTGGAAATAATTTTGAATTTCTATTTCCATTAAAGTCACTAGATTGGGTTGAACTCTCAATTAACCCTGGAAAGATAATAAAATAATATTCATTATATAAAATGTACATTATAATAACTATATTGTATACAATATAACGCGGATACATACTTAAATATTAAAATAAATATATGATATTATAATACATTGTATATTATATATATTTTATGTTTATGATTTTATTTTAGATAATGAGTTAAACACAAAAGTATTAGTTTTATATTGAATTTTACTTTATTTTTATCTTTTTCTAAGAACATCTTTAGACAGAAAAAGTACTCAATTATTTTAAAGTGTATTATCTATAGATTATAAATTTAGTTGTAATAGATTTTATTTTTATTTTTTATGTAACTAGTTTTAGCAGAGGGAATTATTACAGATTATAGGTGTTGAACAAATGATAAATTAAAACAATTATAGTTATGAACTTAGATTGTAATTCAATGATTTAAAATTTAATACCACAATACAGACTGTAACACATTTGCCCCAGTGACACAACAAGCTAGTATCAAAACTTTTAAAAATTGAATAATTGATAAAATGTGACTAATAATAATTTACTTATTTTATTTATACAAAAATGATTTACATTTTTTTTCAATTTTTGTTCAAAAGCAATGTTAAAACCTAAAATCTTATAGTATACTTTGTTAGTTTCTGTCTTATTCTCAAAATACTGAAAAATTTAACGTGCATTTTTAAATTGAATACTGCTATTTAAATTAAATAATACATACTCTAATTTAGTCTAAAACCAATAAAAATATTTAAAATTTGATAAATTAGTTTGTTAATTATTATTTAAATTATTTTCATCTATATTATATTGACATTTATTACTAAAAAAATCACTCAATAAACTATAAGCTTGAATAAATAAATAACAGAAAATAATATTAAATATTCCTCATTCCACCTACCCATTTCATGTAATAGCGAAAAAAAAATAACAATTTTATACATAATGTATAATATACTATAACATATTATTTAAAATGGTTAAATTGAAAGTTTTTATATTATTTTGGTAGTCATTTTATTATATTATTTTAGCAGTAATTATATTATATTATTTAATATTTTAATAGATGTTAACATATGTTTAATTTTCATTCCATTTTATATACTTGTGTATAGAAGTGCTTTTATACACGAAAATATGTTTTGAATTGTTGAATGAATAATTTTAATATTAGCAGCAAAGCTTATATAAAGATTTTGATTGTATGGCATAAAATGCAGAAAAAAAATTAATTAGTATTTATTATTGTTTTTTGTTGTTCAGAAAATGAATAATAAGTATTAAAATTAAAAATAGTTTAGTAATAAATAATAATATAATTTTGTCATAAATTAACAAAGGTTAAAGGTAAATTTTAAACCAACAAAACTTTATCAATGATATAATTTTATCTATTGATAAAAAATTAACTTACAAGGTGGTAATACACTTAAATTGTAATTGTGTTCAACGCTAGTCAATGCAGTGATTGGTTGCCTTGATCGAGGTTCACTTTCAGCAGCAATTCTAAAAAGCAAGTATAAAGGTAGTACTATAATCTATAGGTAAATACTAATAAATTTAATTTTTCTATTAATTATTAAAAAAACAAAATAATAACAAGTTAAAATAATGTATACTGTATAATAAAGGAATATATAATATAAGAATAATATTTATCTAAATATATAATTCCATTATATTTATGAGAGACATACCTGAAACTAGCTTGATCCAAAAGTTGTTGATTTTGATCTTCTCTAATTCCTGTTAAATAATTATTTAAAATTTGATCAACACTTATAATAATAATTATAATTGTAACCTGGAGGTGGTGGTGGTGGAGCTGTGTACTGAGGTACACGCATTCCCATATGTAAGTGTTGTATACGTCTCTCATCTTGGCGGGACTGCATAAATGATTCTAATGTTATTTCAGAACTGTTTGTAGGATCTGTTCGTCTAAAAAATTAGAAATTTGGATTTATTGAAGGAATAGTTGTTTTTAAAATACCTAAATTGTAGTACCTTTGGTTAGCATCAGGTTTTGTTATCGAAGCTAATCGATAATCGACCATATCTGCTGGGCGATTATGATTAATTTGAGATATAGGATATACATCAGAGCTAAAAAAAAATACTTTCTTTAATGCATTTATGCTAAGAGGATAACAATACATCAGTTAGTTTTATTTGTTCCATATAATATTTTGCAATAAGTAAAACTAAATGAACAATGATAATAAATTATAAAAAACTCAATAGAAAATACTTTATCTTTGGTCTCAAGGTTCTATAATTTATATAACTCATTATTATTACTTAAAACATATTTATAATTTTATATTTGAGCAATTAAAATTATTGTTTATAGAGTAAAAAATATAGTATTATACTTAGTTATTATAGCTTAAATTATTTTACTTATTGACTATTGGTTAATATATGATGTGTGGTATTAGTTAAAGAAAACAATCAGACATATATTATCCTATTGAAGAAGAAGATAAATATTGTTTTATTTCAATAATAAATTTACTTTTGATTATAAGAATTAGGGAGTTGAGATGTATCTGATATACATTTAGGAACTGTTGGAGGTACTCTTCGATAACTACGATATTGAGATGTTGGAACTGGTTCGTTTGAATCTCGCCCAATCATACCCATTCCTAAAAATTTCCAATGTTTTCTGTCCAAACTGCTACCTTTTGTTTGATCTTCTTTTGCCAAATTCTTTTTTTGTTGTTTTTTTAATGAATGAAAGCTTTTATCCCTAAAGAAAATTGTAATTAATATTTTGGCATACTTACACATAATATTAAATATTTATAATAAACTAGGTTAGAATTTTATTTTTTAGTTTACACCTCACAGTAACTTTGTATTCTCTAATCTGATATTTCAGTTTTACTGAATAAATTTAACTTGAAAAACTAAAATATTAGATTAAAATAATAGAATCAGGATATCGTATACTATGTTTTAATAATAAATGTGGTTAATGAAATTTTTTATTAAGAATAAAGAAGTTTACATAGCTTAAAGATGACAATCTGGATGATAATAGAAAAATAATAAAAAAATAATAATAAATAATAAATAAAAAATATATATTCTTTTAAAATAAACTATTAATTTGAATACAAATAAGCAACATTTAAGATATTAGGAATAATAAAATATTTAATAGTAACTCTTACGTTTTGTTTTTATTAGAACTTGTGTTATGATTTGAATGTGACCCCATGTGGCTTGAAAGAAATGTAGAAATATTCTTAAAAGCTGAACTTGTAAAAGAAGAATCATGTGATGTTCCTGGTTTTGATAAAAAGGTATCTACCAGTTCATGGTTCTCATTTATGTTTTCATCTTCTTCGCCATCAGTTTCACTAACAGCCACAATATCTAATAATTATAGACAATGAAATGTTGTTTATGTTATTATCTTTATTTTAAGGTTATGTACAAGGTTATACTATAAAGTCAGCAATATATTTCACATAATCCCACAAAAACGCATAAAGGACTTTATTTTTTTTAATAACATTTTCATTGAAATTCTCTTTGAGATATTAAAGTAAAAGCAAATATTTATTTTATTTCCAGCAGACTTATCAAACTGAATCTGATATTTAAGTAGATAATATAGTATATATTTAAGTTAAGAACTTAGTTGAGACTAGTTTTTGTCGAACGGCAATAAAGCAACACATGTTTGTCACACCTTGTCAAATCAACCATCAGAACGCTTACATGTAATAATTCCATGTCCTTACATACAAGTCAGCCGGCTAAATATGGTTCTTAATTTGAATATAGTATAGAATTGTTATTCCTGAGTTTTGATTTTTGTAATAAACCAGTAATAATTATTAATTCAATAATCAAATTAATATAATAAATGCTGATTATATTTAAAATCTTGAAAATTGATTATGTATAATAAATATTGTTCAAATATAGGTGATGAATATAAGAAACCAATTAATTTATATCTTATAAAAGTTTAAAAATATTATCATTGATTAGATTATATTATGATCGATGACATAATTTGCAAAATAATATTAATAAATATTGTTTGATAACAATTTTTAAATACAATAATCGGTGAAAAATATTAACAGGAATATCTCCTTCCACAATTTAATATATTTAATATATTTAATATAATATCTTAAACCAAGGCTCCTTCTAACAATTTTCAGTACTCCAATTACATTAATGAAAATTATATAATAACTGATTGGCTAAATCAATTTTTTACATTTAAACAGAACAAGCAAAATATTTATGTTTTATTTGAAGTACATAAAATTATTAAATAAACAGCCTATAAAACAATAATAGTTTATAAAGATCATATAAATAAGAAAAAAGTTGTTGATACATGTAAGTCTTTACTCAAATTTACCAATTGTATTTTAGATAGAGTATGGGAAGTAAGAAATGAAATTGTATCATTAAAAAAAGTTTTCATTTTTGTAAGAAAATATACCATTAACTAATTGTTTTAAATTATTAACACTATTTAAAAGAATTTAAATAGATTTACTTGAATTATGTCCATCAGCAATGGTAGCAGTTGAAAACCAATCCAACCACATGGATAAATCATCTGGTGTTTCAGCTGCAAAATAGAACATGGTTCCCATATGGTATACTTTAAATGCATTAGTTCTTGACTTGACTTCGTCAGCAACAGATACCGTGAAACCAGATAATATAATCATAAGTCGGGATTTAGATGACTACAAAATACATTATAGTTATTATAAATAAAGTGTATAATAATATATTTATATAATACTTCTTTATTATTAAATCCATAAAAAGTAGTTCCTTTAATAATAAACCATCCTTTAATCCATTGCATTCTAGGAGATATTTTTTTAGATCTTTGATAGAGCCATCCTTGATATTCACACATGCCTAATTCTTTAGCACTTATATTTCGGCGTTCTAAAAAAAAGCAAACAATGTAATAAGAATGTAATGAAATTTTTTCTATAATTATAATGTATGGACATTTTGAATTACTAGCTATTAACGGATTTCTTTGAAATAATTGTTTCTGTCCTTTGTTTTCTTTTTTCCCAATAGTTTTAGCACCAAGCATAGCTCTGTAGCTAGTTCTTTTAGGCAGTTCAGTAGGCTTGGAAGGTCTAGGAGGTGGTATCGGTGGCTGAGATTTTTTTGTTTCAGTTTTTTGTCTGGGAAATGTTGCTGGAGTATTTAATACAGCTTGATGGAGTATGATGGCAGTTCGTTCAGATGGTAAAGATATGTTATCTTTAGTATCCACCCGAAATATATTATCATCACTACCACTAAGATCAGTTAATGACAGTGGTGGGCAAGCATCAGATAAATCAGAAAATGAATTTTTTTCAAAATCTGATTGATCTTGATGTTTATTGTTTAAATAAGATTTATTTTTACAATGATTGATGGAATATTTGGAACAATCTATTGATCCTAAAACTCTATCTTGAGATAAATGTGTGGTTATGTTATCGTAATCTAAGAAATTTCCATTTTGATTTTCTGAATAACTTTTTATCAAACTGTTTAAGTGTTCTTCTTGTTTTGAATCAAATGAATATCCACTGCCAGTTTCTGAAACTTTATTACTCAATTGTTCTATATTTTTACTATTTTCAGATTCAAATCCAATATTATCAATTATACCAGTATTTTTTATTTTTGAAAAATCTATATCTTCAATTCTAGGTGGTGGAGGTTTTGGAAAATATAAAATTGGTTTTACTAATTTGTTTATACAACTTATTTCAACTGTTTCTGTCATAGATTCAAAAGAAATATTATCATCAGTTCTTGGAGGGGGAGGCTTAGGAAAAACCAGAACAGGTTTATCAGGCCTTTTAAATTTATCTTCATTAAAAACACGGTTACTAGTGATTTCATTAGTATCATAATTTTTTACATCTTCAATTGACATCCTTAATTCAGAATCAAAATATTCAAAATCATTAGGTAAATTACTATCTGCAGAAAAGTCATATGATGGAGTACTATAACTTTTGTCTAGTTTACCACGAACTTTAGTAAAAGATGGATTATCAATTGGTTTAGAAACTTTAGAAACGGAGGGTTTTGGCATTATTTTAGGTTTTTTATTAATTATGTGTTCTGGGCTGTTATTAATTTTCAATTGATTAATTCTTTCTTTTACAGAAATTAAACTACTGCTGTTTAAAACATCATCTTTAATAGATGTATCTATGAGTTTCTTATTAGAAAACTTTTGACTTTCAATTTTCTCTTCATTTGGTGGTAATGACGTCCAATGAACTTTTGTTGGTTTGGAACGTTTGCTTAGTTGAATCTCACTATTAGATTTTTCACTATTATTTTTATTGTTATTGTGAGCTTCGTTAACTTGTTTCAATTCGTTCCAAAACTGAAAATAAAATTTCAAAGATATTAATATTTTATGTAAGAATTTTTTTATCAGCATAAAAAAAAATCTCTTTAAGTAGGGAAATAATCAATCCATGCAAATAAAATGGTGGAATACGATTGAGAACTATTTATAAAATCTACATATTAGTAATTATATAATACATGTAAATTTAAAATTTAAATATGATTTAATATACAACATTTGATAGTTATATAGCTTATATTTTTGTTTTTTAGTCAAAATTATAACTATCATAAATTGAAATTAAAAACCCAAAATAATACTGATAAGTCCTTGGATATTAATTCAATTTATCAAAATGATAGAAATAATATAATTTATTGTTTTTAATTTAAATTTAAATTATATAGATCCATAAAATACACTCAATCGTATACATACACATCAACAAAACTTTGTATAGAATTTCCATTTGATTAAATTTGACAATATTTTGTTAAGGGTCTTCCTGAATTTTAATTGTAACTATGATTACATAGATACACACAACTTTAGTAAAAATAACCAATATTGCAAATACTATAAAATTAAACAAAACTTTAGAATATAAATGTGAATTATATAAAAACATGTAAGATGTTCACCATTGAGTGAAAATAATTTTTGACAAATAACAACTTAAAAACATAATTTCTGTATAAACATTTATAAATACATAATATTATTTATAAACACTTGAGTTATACCTTAAATATTAAACCTGTATATCACTTTATTTAGTAGAGAAATTATTTATATAAGATACCATAAGAAAAGTATTAAGTTAAAACTTTTTGCAAAATTAATTACAAACATAAATTAAGTTAAATTTATAATTAAATTAATGTACAAAATACATACCTAATTTTAGTTGATTTAATATTTTATGGAAGACCCTTAAAACACACACACACACACAAAGAAGAATATTATCCTACGAATAGTCAAATAGAATATATAATTTAAATTTGATAATAATAATACATAAATTATAGGAAATAAAAAACAGGATATTAAATAATAAAATAGAAATAATAAATGTTAACCAAAAATATCCAATATATAAACTAAGCTCAATTTATTAAATTAATCATATTATTTACTTAATTATTTTATCATAAAAGTTCTTTATGATATAAGTTTAAATACATTATATATACATAAAAACAATTAATGTATTGTTATTAAGGCTTCATACAAATAAATTTATATTTTGGCAGAGGAAAACATTTTTAAGTGCAGAACCTAATAAAGAAATGGGTTTCAAACAAAACTTTAAGATTTCTATAAATGTAGAAATGTATAAGAAGTACAGTAAATGTACAGAGTATAATTTAAATTAAAAAAAAAATTAATAATTTACAATTATTTACTATATATAAATAAATAAAGTAACAAGTAATTGACTATGAGTTTTCAATTAGATCAATTAAAACTTCCTGATAATGCATATAAGTTTGAGTTTCGTATAAATGCATAGCACCTCTTATAGCAATTTGATCACACTCTGCCAAAGACTAAAATACTTTGAATATTATAAAAGATTTAATAAACTGATTCTTAGTCAATATTATGGAACTCGAACAAAAAATATTAAACATATTTTTCAATATGATAGATCAATAAGAATTTTTTTTATAAAATAAACATATAAGTAATAACCAATACAGAAAGATGAAGAAGGCTGTTGTTACCTGTAAGCATTTACTTATTCATATATCACTTGTTACTCGTTCTTAAATATACATCAATAATCCAATACTTTAGATTAATGTATTAGGTCTGTTTGAATGTTCACCAGAATAATTAACTCACATTGAACTTTGGAGAAAAACTTTGACATTAATATAAGAAGTAAATAACTTAATAAATATATATTATATATTTCGTTTCTATTTAAAAAAGTATTTAGAAAACTTAACAAATAAAATTGTTATTTTTATATAAATATAAGAAAAAGAATGTTATAATGAATTGAACTGGCATGACAAATTGACTAACCTTTCATATAGGTTTATTTAGGCACGTCTAGTGTTACCTGTTCAAAAAAATAACAAACTATACAGTGCATTTAATACGCACATCTGTAGTGTTGAGAAAAATTCACTTTTAAAATTATTTGAAATTTTATCATTATTAAATATGATTATTGATTAGGTAACGTTTATTATTGTTGTAGTTATTATTTTTTTTTTGAATACTTTAAACTATATTCTACAAAAAATACCTGATCAAAATTGAATGGTGCATGTTTTCCAATAGGGCTGGCTCCACTTATTTTTGCCCTTCTTTGGACAGGAATATGTGGTTTTGGAAGATATAATCTAACAGAAGTAGGTGAGGAGCAATTGGCACTCTCAAGTTCACTTTCATCACCACTGCTACTATTACTGTGAGAAAAAATTTCAGGAGAAATTGAACGCCGACCTGAATGAGTAATTGGTGGAGGACTCAATAAATGATCACTTAAGAGTTGACTTTCTTGAATCTTTGGTACCTTCTTTTTTTCTTGTCTAAAAATGTTTTGATAATTAGACAAAACCTAACTAAAATTGATATATTTGAAACAAATAGTTCCATATATGAACATTTTTATATGTTAAATTTAAATTTTCATTAAAAACCATAACTTTTACTATATGACTTGATTACTGTTGTTACCTAAATACTTTATGATGTTTTTTAAAAATAATAATTAATTTGGTAAGTACTAAAATTATATTAAAACACATCAATTAATAATAAATGAAATTGATAAAATTAAGAAAGGGATGACTAACATAAGAAAAAAGTTGTACTATGCCTCGCCAATAATAACTGCTGTATAATGTAAAATGTATATTATTGTGCATAAGAACAGTAAAAAATAATGGTATTGCAATTGAACGGCATTGTATGGTTTCATATAAAAAAATTTAATGTTTCTAGTTAAATAAACACTTAGTAAACATAAATTTAAAATATTTATAATTATTATTTATTAATTATACAGTTAATAAACGAGCCAAATCATTGAGAAAATGTTAGAATTGTGACTATAATCAAAAGATGCAGTTATATAAAAAAATTTTTTTTTTGATATAATTACAGAATATTTTGAATACAAATGGTATTTTTAAAATTGAAATCCAAGATTTAATTTGTACTGATGACAATTTTTAAAATGTAATAGAGTTGATAAATATTGTGACTTACTTGTTTACAGGAAAACTGAAATTAGGAATTGTCAACAGATCACTTGGCCTTGGTGGAGTAAGTTGATCAAAGTATCTTTGTGGATAATTAAATAGTTTTTTACTGGGTAGACGATATGGTTTCATATAAATTTGTCCAAATACTTTACTGTGACGTGGTCGTTTTTTAAGTGTCAGAAAAATATCAGTTGATGCTTCTTCTAACAAAGCCATTACTTGTCTAGCTTGCCAACCAACCTAAAATTTAGAAACAGTTTTATATAATAAAAGTTTATAACATTTAATTTCTTATGGTTTTTAATTAATGGTAAAATTAAGTCAACAAAAATTATTTTTATTCATATGTTAGTAAAATTGACATTAATTATTTAATGAATAAATTAACTAAAAATGTATAGTTATTAATAAATTATAACATAAATTAAGTTCAAAATTGTATAACTAACATATTGTGTGATGTATTGTATCATTATTGTATATTTTATCATCAAATACACCATAAAACAGAATATAAGAAAAAAAAATTTGAAATAAAAAGTTCTTGGTAAAAATGAAAATGAATGAAAATTTTCCTGATCTGTTAAAAATTATTATTTAAATTATTGATAACTGATAGATATTGTGTTATAATTTCTTATTGTTTTTTTAATATAATTTATATATTATTTAAATATAGTTTTTATATTTTTATTTAATTTAATTAGAATACTTATTTTGTACCTAATAATACTTCAATTACATAACCTTGTAAAAAAATAGTCAATTAGAATAAGTAATCAATAAAAAATATATTTAATCATTATTATTTACTCACAGGGGTATGTCCACCATCAAATTAAATAATAACACAATTCCTACCATATTTGAAATAAAATATTTAGGCTTAACTTTTAACAAGTGCTTAACCTAAGTTTTTTATCTTATATCTAAATAAAAATCAGCTAATTCACCTGATTCATCCTTTTGTCCTATCAATCTAAATACCAACCAACTGCAAACTCACAATCTATAAAGCTACAATAAGTTTTGTTTAGGAAAATAGAATTCAAGTATGGGTTCAGCCAAACCCTCAATTTTTAAAATGTTTCAGGCATTACAGTTAATTTATCTTCATTAAATTCTCTGCTTCGTGGTATGAAATAAATAATAAACTCCATAAATATTTCAAAATTCAAACACTAAATCAGCTAGCAAATAATCACTCATATATCTACTCAATAATCCTCATTTCACCAAAGAACTCAAAATCATCAAAATTCTCTAATCAAACTTCTTTCCTCTTGAACAATCTCCAAAAATCTTAATAGATGGCTAAAAGTATGCTGACCTAGAGACCTATTCTAGTCCTGCAAAATTAACCTACATGGTGGCACTATTGGGTGCCTAACTATCCGTAACTTCTGTTATTGTAATTACTTTATTAAAATTAATTATTGTATCTAAGCTTGTATAGATTTGTATTATGCTTTTAAATAAATAAATAAAAACAAATATTGTTGAAAAATAATTGGTACATTTTATATTCAACTCATTTTTATTAAATATATTGCAATGGGTTAATTAATATGTTCAACACAAAATCAGATATATTTTTATCTACCTCTGGTGTTCCCAAGGTGGGTATCTATCTCCTCTTCTATTCTCTTTGTTTGTTAATAATGCTCATACCTCCCTCAAACATAGCTAATTTCCCTATTTTGACGATGGCATGAAGATTTTCTTTAAAATTAACTCTGTCAATGATTATCTCAAACTACAGGACGACCTTAATAGTTTCTCTGCCTGGGCTAAAACTCTCGGTTTAGATTAAATATTAAAAAATGCTGGTCAATAACTCACCAGAAGTTGCTCTCCTTTTACTTACTCTTACACTTTGAATAGCTCTAATTTGATTCTTGTTGATTCTAGTATTTGTGATCTTGGTTTTGCTTTTACTTCCACTCTTTGTCTTTGCGTGGATTTCGTTAAAAAAATATCTGGGGATTTTAAACTTACCTTCTCTCTTAAATCCATTTACTGTGCACTTGTATTGACCTATGATTGAATATTGTTCAATTGTATAGGATCCTCAAACAGCTGATGCCTGTTTACAACTTGAACGGGTTCAAAGTAAACACTTATGCTTTATAAAATGCACTTTGAATATAAATTGTGACCCTTATGATTATACTCTCTTATCCGTCTACTTAACTTATCCTCCTTAGCTGACCGTCACCGATCACATAATCTTGCTTTTCTTAATAAGCTCTTATCAGGCTCTGTCAATTCCCTTTCCTTTCTTGCTCTAATTAACTTTAAAGTACTTGTTAGATGCACCCACAACACACATACTTTCTTTATTCCACATTGACCTACAAATTATTTAAAAAATGAGCCCATTACCCGTATGATGAAGTTAGCCAATGAAGATCTGTTATTTCTTCCATAGAATTATTATAACTATACTATCTTATTATATTTTGTTTATTATCTATTACTCTTATTTTTATGTTCTACACTTACAATATGTATCTTGTACTATTTTGTAAACATAATACACCATAATTGTAACCTGGGCTCGCGCCCATTTACTTTTAATAAATAAATATTAAATAAAATAATGTACCTAGAAAATTTAATATTATTTGTATACTTGTATCATAATATATTTTTCATAGGTCAAAAGTGAAATTTTAAATATAACAAAGAATCAAACAAATTAATTATATTTATTTTTGATTATTACTTACTACAGTTTGATAATTGACTTGTACTATTTCATCACCAGCCTCAATTTTACCACATTGATGTGCTACACTATTACACTTCACTTCTCCAACTTGATGAACTCCATGGAATGATGGTACAATATAAAATCCCTGAAAATATTTGATTTATATAATAATTAGAATTATAAGATAAAATATACCATGAAATATAAAAAAGAATTATAAGTTAAAAATTGTTCACATTAGTTCACCTTAAAATTGTATTTGGTGTTTGATTTAAGTATAAACAATGTATGACATTTTGTTCTAAAGACGATAGAAGTATTAGAATTTCAATAGTGGTTTTTTTTTTTTTTTTTATATTAAAAATACTAAAAGATATAATGTTTTTTGTCAGTTGCGTCATGTCATGTTATGATAAGAGACTGCTGCAGTTACAGAGGCGTTTGTAACAAAAACTACTTTAATAAGATTTCAAATATTTCAAATAAACTAAATACTTTTTAGTTAAAATAGTCTCACTAATGTATTCAGTTCATAGAAACACATCACATATTTACAAAAAGAATTCAAAAATATACATTCAAGGGAAGTACATTATTGTGTAATGTGAACAATTTTTACACATATAAGATAGGTAACAACAGCAATTCTAATCCAATGACGAAATGTACCTTTATTCAATTCCTCAAACTCGTTGAATAATGTGAGTAAAAACATTAAACCTATATTATATTTCTTAGAATTGAACATTCAAATTAAAAAAAAATACTTTTTGTGTATTGTGCTCCTTTAAGTTAAAACCTAAAGAACAATTTTGTTTTTATATATATTACCAAAGATTCTCCTGATCTTTTTTTAAGTGTAGCAACATCTAAAGAAGCTGGTTGTAAAATTAGAGAATCTTGGCTTTCTTGAATAACATGATCAGCATGTTGAGCTAATTGTTTGGCAATATCAAAAATATTTTCAACAGGATTTTCAGCAAAACGATCACGCTGACCACTAGTAACTATTTCAAGAGCCAACTTAAGTAGGTTGTTTTTCATACTTATATAATGTAGTTGGCCACAAAATGGAGGTCTAAAAAATAAAAATAATGTATTAAAGTTATAATTCAATACAATAAAAATAATGACAATAATTATGAAAACATAAATATTAAATCAAACCTGTTTAACCAATTAACTAATGGTTTTAGAGCAGCTACTGTGTTGGCAACATCTGTAAGAATTTTAGTTGGAACTTGAGTGGAATTTAAATAATTTTGTTTTATGTCTTTGTATAAGCTATGAGAACTGCAAGACAATCTTAATGCTAATAATTGTACATTTTCTTTATCTAGTTCATAATGCTAGAATACATAAAAAAAACTAAAATTAACTTAAGATCAAAGTTATATAGAATTATATATGTATTTATAGGGGGTAAAAAAGGCTAAAAGGTCTAAAGCTAGTAATACAATAAAATATTTAGTATTTAAAATGTTTTATTTTAATATTATTATTTTCATACAAGTATATTTTTCTGAAAATCTGAATATTGTATTTTATTTATTTATTTATTTATTATAAATATATGGACAATAAGTCGTATTACAATATAGTAATGTATAGTGTAATTACAAACTAATTTATAGTATTATTATTTTATTATCACTTTAATATTCATTCACCAATATACAACATTTATATAATATTTTCAATTGCCGATTCCAGTTCAAGAAAAAATATATCTACATTTCTCTTCATAGAAATAGATCATTATAAATAGTATATTTTGAATTACCAGACCTTGGTAATTCTATTTGGTAGTTAACTATCAAATTTCATATCAATACATATCGCTGTCAAATTTTTTTTTTTTATATTACTATTTTTGAAAACTCATTGTATGTAGTTATTTTTTTTTACACTAATTTTGTTCTTTTAATATTTTCAATATTTTGTTTATATTTACTCCTCTCTGCCCAAATTATATTTTTAGATATGCCTCTGTATAGAATTATGTTATTGAAATATAATATAAATTAATTAATTAATTAATTAATGTTTAATACTATTACCTAATTTAAACTTTAATATAATATCTTAAATTAAAATCATGCTTATAAGTTAAACTATGATACATTTAAAGTTATTTATTGGTGGTATCAGCTTTAAAAGTACCAATAAAAGATAGGTAGGGATTTATCAGAATAATACAAATAATGTGGTTAGCAGTTTGAATTTTTGTATATCTGATTTAACTTACAAAATTTCTTAGTAGATCTACTGCCTCTAATATTAACTCTTGGTGTCCAATTTTTTGCACGCCAATTTTATCTAAATCATTAGGTTGCATATCTAATAACTTTTGTCCATTTACATCTGTATCAATGAAGTACTTGATATATGGTATAATAACACTATCCAAACCTATTAAGTTATAACATATTTAAAACATTTATAGATTTGTATTGATTATGTATTTACGTAATTTGGCACATGATTATTTACCTTTAAGCCAATCAGCTACTTGGTCAGATTTCCAATCAGCAACATTCACATAAGCCATTATTCACAATTTTAAATTAGTTTATTAAATATGACCAATATTTCTAAATGAAATAAATTTAATATCATTTAGATACTACTGTTTTGGTTTCAATCATAAATGTAATACAAACATGTATACATTGTTCCTTTTAAAATGAAATAGTTTAGCGATTAATATACATTACTTACTAAAACTATTGAAAGTATAAAATAGATGCTGATGACCATTTAGTAATTGGCCATAATTAATAAATTAAATAATAACATTAACAAGAAATAAACTAACAAGTAACAACTAAAAGTTTTATTCGATTTATGACGTATTCTCACTTATCATGGTTTCATGCAAGGACAAATACTGAGGGCCTTATCTGATTGGTTTAAATTCGTTCCATATCAACTAAACATTGACAACAACAACAATTTTTACCAAATTTGGCAACATCCTTGACCCCAACTAGCAAACGTTAAACAAAGACAAGCAAATAATAAAAATAACAATTCTGATCTACAGGCCGTAATTGATCACAAAAGTCAAAATCATTTGATAAATATCAATTTAGTTAATATATTAGAGAAATTACATATTTTAAATCAAAAATGTATCGATATGTCATCTTTGTTATTAACATATGAATCGATTTTGTTGAATTTGAATTTGATGTTATATTAATTGTAAGTATTAAAGAACATCAACAACCTTGGTACTTGTGTCTTATAGTTGTAGACCTTAGCACCCTACTACTTTGAGGTTTAGAATCCTGAATCAGTAGTGTAGTACCGAGGTGAGCTATTTTAACACAAGGAACAAAGATTTTAGTCTATCTACCCAATAATTGATCAAACATATAAAACAATGTATACATAACATTTATCACTTTAATTTTTAACATCAAATACAATATGTTTAATATTTACTCAAATAACAATAGGTACATTTTTTAAAACGTTTGAAGATAACGCATATTCATTGATAGCTTCTATATAAATATTTTATATCAATGTTCCTTCTACATGAAAGTAAAATTAATCTTTTTCAATAGATTTTGCTGCATAGTGAAGCATAACTGAGTTTTAACAATTTTAACCTTTGAAAATGATCGTTCACTTGAAACAGAAGTGACTGGAATGATACATAAACACTTGTAAGCATCAAACCAATAAGGAAATGCTGCACATAAGCTGTAAGAGCTATTTTTGTTTAATTAGTTTTCAAATTTGTACTAATGTAAGTATTTTTTTCAATAATTTTTACTTGAACTACTATTAGAATTACATGCATCTAAATTTTCTTCAATAATACTATTTTTATTTTCATAATTAGTCGATTCAATAATGAAGTATGATTCAAACCATATTAAAGATTTTTAAAACTTGAAGCAAATATTAAATATTTATTTTTTAATTTTTCAAGTTGTAAATTTGTTTTTAGATTATACATTCATTTCTCATACTTATAAGTTCTCACCAGGCCTATCTTAATTGTTGAACCTGGGGCTCGTTTCTGCTTAGAATTTATACCATATTATAATATTATAAAATTTAAGTTGTAAACAGTTGTAGTCTATAAACAGATAATAATTTAGATTAAATAATATATTAATATGTATATACCACAAACACTAAAATAAGGAGATAAAACTCCGCTCCTAAAAACGTACGTAATGAGTCGCAACTAGATAAGACCAGCAACAAGACTAAATTGTCATAGAACCCATAGGTGGTGCTGTGTACGCTAGGGTTGTCACTTTAATCCGCGTAGTATAGGGATTATTCATGTTTTTTGTAAAATATATGCATTATTTCGAACCATAACCCATTATAAATTTTATAGCTCATAAAATTAAGCATTCATGCATGTGCTTATAAGATCTATACTCCATGGACATCACACTATTTGTGCCCATTGTCCTATCTATGCTTTTGTCATCTATATCCTGGCATTCATATTTTTTTTTGTCCCATAATTCATACATTTGGTGACATTTTCAAATATCTACAATTATTCCTTTTTGAATTACATCAAAATAAGAAAATCGTTCCCAGAAAAAACGGGTGAATATCCAAAGTCTAATTTCAAACGCTCATAAAAAATTAGTTCGACTTCCCGGTGTAAACTTTTTTTTTAAAACGTAGGAAAACTTATGGAGAAGCATTTTTACTTACCTAAGAAGTTTTGACAGACAAAAAAAAAGGCATCGTCACCCCGTTCAGTATTTAATATACTGACAAATTCGTATTTTATACTAGTGATTACTATTAAAAAAATAGACATAAGTATGTGATATGTCAATACCAATGTGCAATAACTACATGTTGTTAATAGTCAATAGTCAATACTTTATTTACAATATATTTAATACTTAAACTCAGTCAAATATATTAGTAAATATATGTAAAAACAATAGTTTTTTGATCAACTATTTATATTTTGTCTGATGGAAAGTCATATTATAACCGTATGAATTTATGTTTAGTAATATAATATACAAAAAAAGGATTGGTACCAATTTATCAATTATTATTTATTATATCTATATTCAGAACGTCATACATTTAAATCGTATAAACATTTTTTTGTTTTACTTATACTGGTTAAAATTTAATAAAATTCATCTCAATAATTGAATCACTAATTTTGTCAAAAAATTTACTACATTTAGGAAAAAAAAATGTTAAAATCGTGCGTTCTCCGGCTGATTTATAACGACTTCGATAAATGGTTTCATTTTTAGTAAAATACAGTAGTAATAAAAATACGATTTATAAAATTGAAAAAATAAAATAATAATATTCATTGACTAAATTATTATTTTCGTATTGACAATTTGGGTATTTATAAACCATATGCAGTTGTAATAGATAACCGGTTTTGAATTATTTGTAGTACTGCTGCTTATTATCGTGGGATGGTGCCGGTGGTGGTATGAGTACGGTTTTAGAACCCTGCTTCTGCAGTCCCGACAGCAGCACACATGACTGCAACAAATTTGTAATTTTTTTTACCGAAAACATGTTTTTGTATTTCCCATTTTCCTCAGTTCTCATTAGTCGTAGAAACATGATTTTTTCAGCAAAATAAACTTTGAAGTTCTTCTAGACAACTGCGTGCCAGATTTTTGATATCTTTTTTTTATCTATTTTATATGATTTTTTAAAAATTATAAAAATTTTGAAAATTTCAAATACAAATATAATCGGTTTGAAAAAAAAAATTCAAAAATCTGACACTCAGTTATATAGAAGAAGTTCTCAAATTTATTTTGGTAAAAAAAAACAATGTTTCTACGACTAACGAGAGCTGAGGGAAATGGGAAGTACGAAAGTATGTTTTTATGGTCAAATTTTGTTACCAGAACGGCCTCTTAAATATTGATGAAATTGCTCCAACCAAAAGTTTAGGAACTTTAAGATATATCTAAATAGCAATTTATCATTTATTGAAAAATGATTATAATATAAGTATACTGAAATAATATATCTTGACTCTATTTATTTTCACCTTCACCTGATTCCCAAGTAGACTGTATAATATACAGTGTATATCATTCTCCTTAAAATGTGAAACACACACTGGGTAACTTTTTTTAAGAACAATTTTTAATACATTTTTTCCATTTATTTTTTTCACCTATCTCGAAAGTGGTTTTTGAAACTTTTTGTGGATATTTCACGTAACAATTAGCCATTATAATGAGTTTTAGGGTTATTGGTAGCTTTAATAAAAAAAAAAAAAAGAAGAGTTTTAGGAATTAAATCAAATACTACTAAAAGTCTATTATGATTTTAAGTAAGATTATAGAAAATACATAATAAATCAAATTAATGATGTTCCAATTTGTATTTAAACACATCAATTCGTGCGGGAAATCTATATAGCAGTGTTCAACAAAAATTAAAAATACTAGTGATGGGAACAATCGAGTGAAAATAATCGAGTAACTCGATTATTTGATTAAATCGAGTAACTCGATTGTTATGAAAAATAATCGAATGATTTGATCGTTCTCGATTCTCGGAACCAACTGAAAAAATCAAACGAAAAATTAGTAATTACTAATTTTGGTAGTAGTTACTCGAATTGTAAATAAGTAAAATTAA